>QGEC01000251.1:0-72058 GCA_004367155.1 Fusarium clavum | reverse complement strand
TTCTTATCAGGCACCACCTCGTACGCCTACTCAGACATCACCCCAGCAGCAATCTCCAGCTCGAAAACAGCAAGAGACCTCATATTCTTCGCCTGCACCTCAAAGTCCCCCTCAACAGCAGGTGCCGCCTCCGCCTCCACCTCCGCCTGGTCCGCCTCCTGTACGCGTTGGGAGTGGGGGATGGAGTCAGAGGAAACCATCTGCGGCGGCATCTCCCAAGCAAGCCTCTCAGCAGCAGGTGCCGCAGTCTCCTCCACAGACACCCGAGGTTCAGAGACAGGAGGACTCAAGGCGACGCCCTTATCACTTTTCGAGTCCTACGGCTTCTTATCAGGCACCACCTCGCACGTCTAATCAGACCTCACCTCAGCAGCAACAGTCGCCACCACATCGACAGCAGCCAGGGACCTCATATTCTTCGCCTCCACCTCAAAGTCCCCCTCTACAGCAGGTGCCGCAATCCAACCCTCCTCCTCCTCCACCACCGCCGCCTGGACCACCTCCAAGCTTTGGGGGTGGAGGTTATAAACAAAGACAGCCATCTGGGCAAGCTCCTCAACAGCAGGTACCACATTCACCTCCTCCGACAAGTCCGCCCCATACACCTATAGTACAGGGACAGGAAGAAACAAGGCGACGTACATATGCCTTTTCGAGTCCCACGGCATCTCAGTCGCATGAACGCAAGGCTTCTTACAATACACCGCCTCGTGCGCCTACTCAGACCTCACCTCAGCAGCAGCAATCACCACCCCGACAACAGTCAGAGGCCTCATATTTCTCACCTCCATCTCAAAGCCCACGTCAACAGCGATCTCCTCCTTCCACCCGAACGAAACCTCCTCGCGTACGAACACCACCACCAGCCCAACAACATCCCTGCGGCGCAAAACCCGGCGCCGAATGTTCAGGAGCCCTAACAGCCTTCCCCCAACACTGGTTCTACCACCCCGCCGTCCCAAACTTCGTCATCTGCACACGCTGTTACGTCGATCATATCTACAACTCCAAATTCAGCAACTCCTTCCGCAAAGTCTTCTACGATGATGGCGAAAATCGGAGATGTCGATTTAGCAGCAGACGTGTCAAAGATACACTCTTCCCTCAGGCCATCGAGTCTGGGAGTTTAGACTCTCTTGTTGAGTTTATGCAGAGGAGGATGGGGATTAATGACTGCAGAGAACAGAATGCTGTTGAAGGTGAACTGTGGTATAGAGCTGCTGATATTCCGAACGGGACTATTTGTCAGGCTTGTTTTGAAGATGGGCTTATTACATCTTCGTTTGCAAAGTATTATACTCTGCAAAGAGACCAAGGCGGCGCTTACTGCGATTTAAGCGTGTGGTTTCTTAAGCGCAAGTTCATGGACTATGCGAAGGAGAATAAATGGGGGGAGTTTTGTCGACAATTCAACGAGCGCGCCCAATTGCCGGATTGTCCAAAGTTGAACATTGTCAATGCGAGCCTGTATACGTGGTACAAGTCTATATCTGAACTAGAAGGACTACAGGCTTGCGGGGCGTGTTACCATGATTACTTCTACGCTTCTGAGGACGAGCATAAATTTCAGCAGGTCCCAGGTGGGAATTACAAGACAAGGTGTGCTCTTGGACAAGTGAATGTTGTTATTCCCATGCATCAAGCTTTGGATGACGAGGATAGAAGTCTCTTCTGGAAAGCGGTGCGGGAAATGGATAAGTATCCATTCTGTGACAGCCAGGGAACGAAGGGTGGTGTTTGGTACACACCTGTTACCAATCCTCAAGGCTGGGGTATTTGCGCTGCGTGTTATGAAGGCATCGTCAAACCCGTCGGAGGCTCGAGATGGTTTATGAAGGACACGACTACTACACAAGAGGGCGTGTATATGTGTGGTTTCAATCTCGGACACCCGCGTGCGATGAAAGCGCTTGGTGCATACTCCCATGCACGTAATTGGGGAGATGGTAAGATTCTCCTGGACTGGGCTGCGGAATGGGGTTCTGTTGAGCCTTGTCCAAGGATCAAGTTTGTCAAGAACAGAAGATGGTGGGGATGGGGAACGGTAGCGATATGTGAAGATTGCTATGCTTCTTTTGCGAAGGGTACAGCGCTGGAACCAAGGTTTGCACTCACAGGTCAGAGAGAACCTAACAAGGAACGAATGTGCGATCTCTTCTCACCTCGCATGAGGGGTTTATACAATGAAGCCTGCCAGACAGGTAATCTCGAAGGTTTCCTATCGTTCGCAGAGCAACGACACATGATCTACACGCAAACCATCATGCAATGCGAACAGATCCTCAATGAGCAGAAGATGGCAGCTATGCAAGCGCATATGCTAGGTGTGCAAGGAACTGTGTACAAGAGCATGGGATGGTCGCAGGATGCAACGATGGGCCATCGTTACACAGTCGGAAACTCATATGCTGGGTATGGTCATGAGAATGAGTTTGTGCTGCAAGGGTATACGTATGATAGGCAGGCGAGGGAGAAGGCAGCGGAGGTAATGAGTGGAGGACCCATGATGAGGGTTCAGTTACTTGAGGCTCGATGGAAAGAGGTTGAGTGATCATCTTCACACACAATAAAATATGAAGCTTTTAGACGCCTAGAATACAAGCTCCCACACGTCCAAAGTTGACGTCCCAACCTTCAACCCCATACAAGACGCCGCCTTGCCCAAAATCAAGTATTTCCCATCCCAACTAAACGACGCAGCCGTAACAAACCCGTTTTGGAACTTGATAGTATACAGCACCCTTCCAGAATACAAATCGCTTACATCAACACCATCATCCGTCCGACAGCACAAAAAGCGACAATCCGCAGATACAGCGATTGGCCATCCTTCTCTTGTTCTTCGTCCGCTGAGACTATACGACTCTAGCGCCGCGGTCGCGTGGTTCCAGTGGAAGACGGTGTCTCCCCAGAGCGCAACGATGAGTGCTCCGTCGGGTGATGTTCCCAGGAATAATGGCTTTTTCCACGTGTCTGTTTCGAGTTTGGCGATTGAGACGCGTGTTTTTACATTCGTGATGCGGATTGTGCCGTCGCGGGACTGAGTGATTAGGAGTTTACTGTCTGGTGTGAAGACGGCGTGAGTAACTTCATCTAAATGACAAGGAATTACCACGGAGGATCTGTTGATGTTGGCGCTGCAGTCAACAAGACCGACACGACCTCTCGTGCTTCCTACAGCGAGCCAATTCCCATCATCCGAAAAGGCAAGCGGTTTAGCACCCGGCCACTTCGCAACAGGGACTTTCCGACCGTTAATATAATCTCCAAGATAAATCACAGGCTTCTTAAAGTTGATGCCATCGTGGTTTGCCGCGTTGAGACCCTTGCCGTCTTCTTCACTTAGGTAAGCCCACTGACGCCCATTGCGCGAGAAGATCATGTTCACGCCGTGCTGGTTCTGGAGACATGAGACTTGGTTGGCGCTCATGTCGAAGAAACGCGTTGGGGACTCTAGAGTTTGAATAGCGAAAGTGTGAACGCCGTGGCGGGAGAGATAGCATGTTTCGAGGACTTCATGGTTTGAGAGTTCTTTTTTAGCGAGGTGACGGAGAGAAATGCGGAGGGGTGTTGTGGATGTTATGCCGATTGCGTTATAATCTGGGATGGGAGGTTCGTTTGTCTCTGAGTGAGGCGACGAAGCGATTGTTCTAAAAGGATAAGCACGCCGTCTATGAATAACAAGGGGAAGACTTACTCGGGATTGGCGAAGCTGCTGTTGCTGTTGCTGACAGCTTCATCCGTTGGGGGTGGAGGAGGTACAGCAGATGAGCTCTCAGAAATGAACTCATGAACAGCCTCCAAGAACTCAGTAATGATCACCCGCTGACTCTCAACGCGAAAGTCCTCACTGTCGCTTTCACCGAGATACTTTATACGTATGTTTGCTACTTCCTGGAGGATCTGGGAGCTGCTGTAACCTGGTAACTCTCTTTGACCATCATGAGGTTGAGAATTAATAGCTCTACACAACATTAGTACGGGCTTGTTTCATCGATGAGATTAAGGACTTACAATAAGACACAATCCAGTCCTACACTCATCGCACTTCTCAAACTCTCAAGCAAGTTCGTAAAATGCGACAATCGCTCAGCGGTATGCTCCAGCCAAGACTGCGTGCGTTCCTCCTCTTTATCCAAATCCAGTGCATCCTCGGCCTCTTCAATCAACTCTCCCGCCTCACTGATAACAGCATTCAGCGCATCGCCCAATCTTGTAGGAAGAGACACGTTTGAGTCTGCTTGCGCGTTGTGATGGAGTAGCCTCGCTACCATCTGCAGCTCAGCCAATTCACGTGAGAGACTGGCCAAGTCCAGACGCGACTGCGGGTAAGACGTCACGAAGTTGCGGAGGCCATCGACGACTTTTGCTGTTGAGGTTTGGAGGGAATCGCAGAGGGATGATATTTGAGACATTTTGTCTCTGTCGTACTCTGTAGAGAGTGTTTCTTTGGTGGTGATGAGATGGCTTTCTATGATGATGTGATGGTGTTTCACAAGTGCGGGATAATTGTGTGGAGAAGCCGGAGCATCGGGATGACGCGGGCTTATACTTGGTAGTCTGAAGACAAAGAAGTATATCTCATAATTGAAGTGGAATTGTAATTTCTATGTTCCGTGAGAGTAAGTTGAATGGTCTTGCTATGAAATGGAAACGCGTACTCGACTAAACAAGGTTGGGGGCTAAGCCCATGGGGTGATGGTGATGTGTTAATCGGGGATTGTCTATGCTATAGTTGCGATTATAGGATATCTACCATCAATTAATCTCACTCAATCCAACTACACAATACTCATAAACATCAGAGATACCTGAATACTGAGTATCATCTCAATGATGCTTCCTCGGTCCAGCTCGGATGTCAACATTGTGTACCGCCAAGCTTGCGGGGTGAATCTTGGGGACCCCGACCATCGGACTACCTAACAACCTCGATGTACAGTAAGACAGTCATTCAATCTGACTACACTAACAGAAACAACGTCGTATTAATACAAAAGTATATAATCACTAGCTAGTCAGCTAACAGTCAAGTTCAACAAATAACAGAAGCACGAGTGGAGAAAATCAGCAATCAATATCACATCTTGAGGCCTTCCGAGGCCAAGACCGCTGATCATTCTTCGGGAAGACTAACAACTTGCTTTTTCGTTTGTGATCTGCCACATGGCATCGTCTGCTTTATTCCGAAGGAAATATGTCTTGCCGTTTTTGTCTCATTGCGTGATAAGTGCAGTTTTGGGCAGGAACGAGATATCACGTTGGATTGACGGGTCTGGACTCAACACAAGGCATACAAGTGGTGAGATACTCTAGACATGAGCAATTAATGAGCCTTACTGTATTCTAGATAAACAACATTGCCACAGAGCTTATGTGGTCGTGACGAATACATTAACACGATATAGCGAATAGAGTCAATCAACTCTAGGGTATTTGTCAAGGCTAAGAAAACAAGAGCAGCTGAAAGAGGGGCGCTATAGTCAAGCCACATTTAGCTGCGCTGGCCAAGTGTGGCGCAATGGCGCTTGACCTTATTCTGTCTCCCGTGATCAGCGAGATTCTCGCACCAAAAGGGAATATCCTTGAAGAGAATAACTGCAAAAAGTAAGGTCCAGGATCTACAGTAAACGGATAAACATCCCATGCATCGTTGTTCTTCCCCAGCCATCTTTCTTTCTTCTCCGAGTGTTCTTCTGCAAGACCCAGGTCTTCTCATCTCCTACGTATGTTGCATTTTATCGCCTTGTCCTGGTTTGATAGGGTACCAGATGAACCACATGTGCGAAGCGAATTGGCGCGATCACGGTCTTTCGAAGCGCTGTTCCCAAAAACAGGGATATCCCTGCTTTGTCTCTGTTGGGTCAAGTGTCAAATGCACAGGCGCCTGACGAGAGAGTGGGCGCGAAGAGAGGGCGTCTAACCAATCGGCATGTCTTCCTGTGAGACGTTTTGAGTCTCGGCCATGATAGTAAAGATAGGTACTGTTCAATTTGGGCTGTTGGAGATTCAGGTTGATAAAGCCACTGTACTATGGATGAGTCTGTGACTGTAAAGAACTGTACTGTGGATGAGTCTGTGACTGACAAGATATCTCGTGATGTAAAACATGTCATAATGGATAGACCAAGTATACGGTCAAGCCCATTGATCCATATGCAATGCGGTGCCATGCCATGCACTCCATGGAAGACCAAGCCAAGTGTTGACCACCTGTTAATGCTGCATCTAGAGACTAGCTACTGTATGTAACACGACAGACCATCCTTCACATCATCGTGCAGCTTGTCACATTTCCGGGTCACTATTCGCTTATTGTGCCTGAGAATCGCTATCCAACCATTCATCACACATCCAACTCGATAGAGGCTTTATTGTTACATTAAACTGGTAGCCCAACCTGACCCATCCCACTCGAATTGCCGCTCTTCCAAATTGCCCAAGCTGAGCTGAAAGTGTGTGTGTGCATTGATGCAACACCTTTAGATTTAATCTCTGTACAACCTTTTTTCCATTTCAATTCTTGATTCTATTTTCTGTTCTGCTCTGTTGTCTTGTCTTGTTGTCTAACACTGGGATTCCCTGTTGGTAGAAACCTCCGGTTTTTCCTCACCGACAAATCCACCGCCTCCCAAGCTTATTCTTCCACTTTTCGCTTGAATACCCAAGCCCAGTCCCCTTTTTTTTTTCTCGTCCTTCTCCCCACTGGGCTGCCCGGTCTATCTTCTCTTCCCCGGTGTCCACCGCCTAGTACAACGAGGTCCCCATCTTTTGTGCCACAGCGATCGGGCTTGGCCTTGCCCCCCTGGAGGCCGCTGTAACTATAGCGCTGGGCTCCCTCTTTTCCAGGGCTTGACCGACCTCTTTATCTGCACCCGGGAGCACTTTGAGTTGTTCCGTGCTCTGCTGCTCTCACACACACCTTTTCTTCCACTCCTAC
The DNA here is from genome assembly GCA_004367155.1 of Fusarium clavum. Taxonomy (NCBI): domain Eukaryota; kingdom Fungi; phylum Ascomycota; class Sordariomycetes; order Hypocreales; family Nectriaceae; genus Fusarium; species Fusarium clavum. The sequence goes on along the minus strand of QGEC01000251.1, from coordinate 65,118 downwards.
TACCCCACTGCGGATCTCAGCTCATTCCCACCGCGGGACCGGGACTCTGCGTGAATCATTTATTCTACCGGGCTTCCTTCTCGCCTGGCCATTTTTATTTTTCTTCCTTGATCGATTTCGTTAAGGGGTATCCCAGTTCCAAGTCCTAGTCCCTGATCGGATCGTATCGTTCAAGACAGGCCAGGCCTGCTCGTACTTGAACCTGACCCTTCGTTGCGGTCAGTACAGCATCGCATTCGACGACAAATACAGCTCAGCTCCCTTTATCTTTTCTGTCTCATCATCGCATTCCAGAGACATACAATCCAAAGATATATAGAGAGAGCTGGTCTCCTCCCTCCAAAATTATACCCGACATCTTCAGCTCTGACCTACACCGCTGCCCATCATGGCGCCCGCACTCGAACAGACAATTACCATTGTCAACAATTCCGGCAAAATTATCAAGACCGTTCGTATTATTCTACGCGCTCTGTACTCCCTAGACTAACAATTCCCAGGGCAAGCAGCTTTTCAGCATCTTTAAGGAAGCTCAAGGCACATACAAAGACAAGAAAGCCGAGATCAAGTCTCTCCAGCGATCGCAAACCTTTGACGCTCGTGCACCTCCCCCACAAACATTCGTCGACGATGACCGCTCCCGCTATTATCCCCCTCGCGCCGCTGACCAGCGCAGCGAAGCTGGTTCACAACGCAGTCGCCGATCACGAAGCGTCCACTCGCGACAGGACTTTGACACCCGCAGCCGCAAGGCCCTGACCCTCGACAACCTTGAGCGACACACCGAGATTTCTGCCACAGCACCCAGCAAAGCTCCCAGCAGAGCCCCTACAAAAATGATGTACGACGAGGATGGTGTCGCTATGAATTATGCTCTGGCTCGCTCAGTGGCGCCATCAGCCTACAACGCTGGCCAGATGGTTCCCCGAAACAGATCGACCGGAGAGCTGGTACAAGCGACAAAACCTCGCAAGGAAATCGACATGGACCTCGCCTACGGTAGCGTCCCTCCCGATCTGAAGGACCGCACCGATCTGGACCCGCAGGTAGTCGATGAGAAGCAGGCCATGGGACTCGTTCACCGCGTCGAGGGTCTCCTTACCGAAGCCAAGTGTATCCACCACTCTGCCACGCACACAATGTCCGAGCTTCAGAAGAACCCTGACCACGCCGCGGCCGTTGCGCTTTCGCTAGCTGAGCTGTCCAAGATTGTCAAGAAATCATCACCCGCCTTGCTGGCTCTTCTCAAGAGTGGATCTCCCGCTGTCTTTGGGCTCCTATCGTCACCGCAATTCCTCATCGGCACGAGTATCGCTGCTGGTGTCACAGTCATCTGCTTTGGAGGATGGAAGATTGTCCAGAAAATGGCTGAGGAGAAGGCCGCGCGCGAAGCCTTGACTTACGAGGGTGTACCCATGGAGCGACCTGAGTTCACGCGCTCACAGAGTGCCCCTACCGTCGAGTACGGCGGTATGGACGAGGCTCTCATTCTTGACGATGACTTAAGTTCAATTGAGACCTGGATGCGAGGTATTCCCGCCCAGTCCGTCGCCGAGAGCGTCGACATGGAACTTATCACACCCACGGCCTACGACACAAGAAGTCGCATGGGCGGCGACGACTTCGACACCAAGTCACGCCGTAGCACACGAACAAGCAAGACGCACGAAAGCCACCGAAGCTCCAAGTCGCACCGCACAGAAGGTAGCCACCGCAGTTCGCGAAGCCGTCGCGACGATGATAGCAAAAGCATCGCCGACAGCGAGCGAAGCCACCGATCCTCAAGGAGCAAGCGCTCCGAGAAGATCGAGACGAGGTCTATTGACAGCCGAAGCAGTCGACGAGATGATGCTTCTGAGGTTACGCTGCGACCCAAGGCCAACCGTACCAACAGCAACATGCTCAAGGCTCTTTTCAAGAACAAGGAGAAGAAGGAGCGATCACTTGTCATGGCTTAGATCATACCCTTTTTGCATATCATTCTGGCGCATTTTTTATTTTTAAAGAGGTGGATGGAAAAGATTTACACTACACATCTACAAGATTTCACTTTTCTGTTTGAAGAATCATGGATGGGGCATTGAGAAGGAAGCCCTTCCCACCAGCGATTTATTCCCCCTCTCGCTATTCATTTTTTTACGATTTACTATGAAAGAAGTTGGACAAGATATTATGGACAATGAGAGAGAAGCACGGGAAATGAAAGAGATGAGAACTATGGGCATGGCGACTCTTGCACGCGCTTGAGTATTTTTTCTTCTTCGTTTTATTGCATGACGCACGGAAGACAGATGACGGAGCTGTTTGCATTGGGATTTTTATTTGGGATGGTATTCTGGTTATTAGTTAGGTTTTTTTTTATAGATCAATTGGGCTTTGTGCCTTTGATTGTACTTGATGTTCATCTGAAGCTGTGATTGAAGCTGTGAATGATTGACTTGTGGTTGAGCCAAATTGATAATGTGATTGAACTTGACTGATACCGATCGATGATCAATGCTTTCATGTGAAAGCTTGGGCGAATTGACGTCAGATTTGGCATGAGATCTGGCATACACCTCGATGAGATTTGCAATGCAACGTAACGAGATTTGTTCAAGGTTGATACCCGATCTCATGTCAGATCACCGTTGTTTGTGGTGTGGGCTTGGGATGAGATTTGGGCGTGAGATTTGTGGGGTGTAAGGCGGGTAGGTGCTGGCGTATGATCAAGTGAGTATTCACGAGACAGTCGATGTTTTCAAGAGAGTGTTTTTATCATTACTTCCTTGATCCGTTCATTATTTGGTTGATCCACCATGTCTTTGAGTCATCGTATTTGTCTTGTTTGGCGGGTTGGGGATGTTGTGTAACGGTGAGGAGGTGGTCTGACCTCCGAGTATCAAGGGAATTGACCGCTGAGAGTACAAGCGACAGAATAGTCTGGTCTCTTCATGATATCTCATGAACTTTCACGTTATTTTACTCAAGAATCTCAAGTCTAAGAGGACAATTCCTTTCTTACCCAGCAGTCTAGCTACGCTTTGAAGTATGAAGGAAGGTGAATGTACATACGATGCAGCTTGCCAAGTGAAGAGGTGGTTTGCCGTGAGCTTTGGCATCTCAACAGGAATACGAAATTGGATTGAAGATTTAATTGGAGAGGGGAGTCAGATAGACGGGTTGATGCTTTTGTCTTTGCTTGAGGCTGGTGTGAGAATTGTGCTGGGCGTGGCCTTGTTTCTTCCGCGGTCTTTGCCAATGAGGCGTGATTCTCAGAGCTTGGGTGTGAGAGTGACTGGACTTCTTCCTTCCATCATATTTGTCTAGGGTGCGATGTGTGATCGGGAGTATGTTTGATGCGATGGTCGGAGGATGAGTGAAGATTGCTGGACATGTCACTTCCATGGTCTTCTGTTTAGACGGGACTATGCTTTGCTATCGTCGGAGATTGTGTATGAGATGTCTGGACTTGCCCTTTGCCACGAGGACGTGAGGTTTTGTCGGGAGTATGCTTGATGTTATGGTGAGGTTGGGCGTGAGTATTGATGTCCTTTGCCGCAATGATCTTTGCCTAGGGTGTGAGGTCCGACGGGAGTATGCTTTGCCATGGTCGGAGCAATTACTGAACCTGTAGCTTTGCAATCAGAGCGTCATCATTTATCAGGAGTATGCTTGATGAGGGAGGGTGAAGATGGGTCGATGCTTTCGATTGCTGGTGTGAGGCTGGTTTGAGGATTGCTCTGGGCGTGGACTCGTCGCTTTAATGGTCTTTGCCATTGGCGTGTGATGTCTAAGCGGGAGTATGCTTCGTAAGAGAGGGTAAGATGGGCTGATGCTTCGATTGCGACTGTGAGGTCGGTCGTGATGATTGTTGCTTGCGCCGTGTATCTATCTCTGGCCCACTGGAGCAAGCTTGCCTGCATCTAAAGAGTCCGATTCGACCGGGTGACTCACCCGGCCATGTCTTTGCTCTCGGATGAAACATTTTGTCGGATGTCGACAGAGTTGTCCAGCTTGGACTTCAAACAGGGCGACCGGATGTATTCCCCCGGCCAGATTGGATGGAACCCTTGGTGTTTCCTCTCAGTTGTCGTGATGATCCAGCTGCTGGACTTCAAACTTGGCTCAGAGGAGAAGACGGGATGCATTCCCCGATCATAGATTTGCTGTTGGATGAAGTTGTCGACAGAACCATCCAGATATCGAACTTCAAACATGACCTGAAGTGGAAGACTTTGCCAGTTTCCAGCAATCGAAGCCATTCACTTCGTCTATTTGCACTTTGGAAGAGGAGATATGACGCGGATTCCCGTCTTACAGTTACATTACCTAGTCAAGAACGGGCGAGTATAAATACCCCCTGGTCTCCTGTCTTCTTCTTTCCTCTTCCCTCTTTCGTCCTCATTCATCTTCCGCCATGGACGACTTGGCTCCCTTTACATGCAGCGCCGTCTCCCGTCGACTGAGGCTCAAGCCTGGACTTCTTCTCATACACTCTTTTCTATCTTGTTGACACCAGTCTCTGTCACCAACAGACACTCATGTCTACACATGAAGCCCGACTATCGACATTCCCTGCCTCATCTTGTGCAAGTCGTCGCCAAATTCGGACGTTTATCATTGCATTGTGCTTCCTCGTTATCTGCTATTTCGACTGTAAGTCCAGTCCGTTACGTGTCATGGAGTGACAGCAGACCAACTCAGAAGCAAATCACCACCAGTGATCCGTTGAGCTTTACCATTGTATCTTATACGTCTTAGCTATCTACTACCTCGGTTGTAAGTCTCTCCAACTCTTTGACATCAGGCCACAGTTGACTGACTTGGAAGCAAATCGCCGCCAATGGTCGGCTGACCTTTACCATTGCAATAATGCTCTCAGCTATCTGCTCCTCCAATTTTAAGTCTATCCCATTCCTCGGTATAAAGTCCAGCAGACTAACTCAGAAGCAAGTCCCCACCAACTTACCCGATGACTTCTCTGACATCAAATTCGATGAGTCGGCTGCCCTAAAAGTGACCCCTAGGCCCAAGCACGTCCGGAGACTTCGGCCGGTTACCGTTGCCCCTTTCTTCATTATTATCTGCTCCCAAGATGGTAAGTCTATTCTGTTCCTTGGCAACTAGCTACATCTGACTGACCCTTCGTAGGAATATCGTGCTTTGCGTCCTGTGTCTGTTCCACCTGCTTCTCACTCTGGGTTGCCCTCTGGCATCTTTTGAAGGGTCTCGTCGCCGCCGAGACTTCCAGCAGTACAATCCTCACCAATGTACAAATGAGGAGCTAGAGGAGATCGCGCAACGTTGTGACAAGACCCTGGGCATGGGCACGCCTGCGGAGGGAGCTGCACGTTGCTACCTATTCGACTTGATCGACACAGAACCCTGGGCTCTCGAAGCCCATGATTCGCTCCGAGTGCAGGTTGAACGGGGCAAAATACAAGAACAGGTTTGTTGCCCCATCTATGGTTGTCTTCATAAGCTGACATTCATATCTTCCTAGGAGGAACGAGCTGACACCAACATGCTGGTTGCTGTTCGTCGTCAGTGTCTTGCAGTCCCATGGGCTGGTTGAATATCAACGACGAAGCCCAACGCAAAAGGCTTGACGATGTCTCAGCCTACTTCACAGCGTTGTCACACTGGGCCAGGCTGTCTTCCCTTCATCAAGAGGCAGCTTGCCGACACATACTATATATCCATGAACCTTCTTCATTGGATGAGACGACAAACCTACAATCGTCGCTCAACCCTGAGAATTGAACTTCACTGAGATCGCCAACGCACTCCCGGAATGCCGTCTCAACACTGGCTTCTGGTCTATCATATATCAACTTTCCCATTCCGATCTGAGCCATCTCAACTCTGCAGTGCTGTATCCGATCTTCTCACACCCGCAATCATTCATCAAACACGTGGAACCGTCCCGGATCCAGTCCAACTTGCTTATACTATCCCGGTAATATCTCCCAAGCATTCACTTACCCTTCTCTGCGAATCATCCCTGGATTTCGCCCCCTGGTCATGGACGTGAGTATTTGTCCTGTCTTCACAACCGTGGTGCAAGTTCAAGTTGGCCGATTTGAGAGGCCTCAAGCACCTTGATGCGACCAAGAGTCAACAACATAGGACCCGCGTATTATATATATTATTCACGTCAGCTGAGGCGCCATGGCGTCGACAAGGGCATGTTGGGTCCACAAGACATGTCTCAACCATCGCTGGGCTGGCTACAGCCAGATGTTGTGCGACGACGAGATAAAAGAACTCGGACGGACATGTTGTAATGTCGCCGCCCCTGCTATCCAGACATCGAACGGTTTAATTATTGCCTGGTCATGGACGTCAACAGTATCTCAGTGCTTGCTTTACGACAGCGCTATATATACAAGGTGCGCGTCATCAGAGCATCAACGTGCTTTGTCTTCTACACAGATAGCATGCATGCTGCCGCCAACGTCCCTCTCCCTTTTGACACGTCAGGCCTGATGCCTATCCAGATGCTCAGTGCACCTCTGGTACAACCTGTCCCCATTCACCCGACTGGATCGCCAATGCAGTCATCCAACATGAATGCATCGGAACGCTCTCGCGATATCGCCTACCAGTGACAAGGCCGCGAGGGTCGCAACACCTATTACGACAATATTGAATGCCTGGTAGCCCAGAAGTAGATGAATACGACTTCTGCCCTGCCTGGTTCTCATATTCGGCTGGAGTTAGAACTCCTCAAGACATGCTTGTGTCAGGTTCCGCTGCATCCCATCACCACCATCGTACCTCTCATGAGCACTCAAAATGAGATACTGCGCAGGTGGCACCGGTGGAGATAGCCTCACGATTGAAGATCTACCATCCTCCAGCTACCATCAGCACTTTGAGCACAATGTCGGATGTATGATTCCACGAGGTAGTGTTATGACATCTTCGAAGACCTTCCTGGCCTCAAGAATGTTGTAAAGGTTGCCGGGGGCCTCCTTTCGCCCAGGACATCTTCGAAAAGCTCTCCGCGCCAATGAAACAATGTCTTTATGACATGGAGAAGTCCTACGAACGACTCCATTTCATTTCAGGTTGTTGTCAGACCCCTTGACTAATATCTAACGGGAGTATGACACAGGAGCCCTGGCCGATGGGACTCGGTATTATCCCCCAATACTTATCGTATTGTCAACTTGGTTACACTTTTACCTTCATCATGGATACACTCTTCGTATCAATTTCCATCATACTTATCTTATGTCTTATTGGCAATCTGATTACCCCTTGACCAATCAACGCAAATTATCCAAACAAGTTCAAGAGCTACACTGCTCTAAAGTATCATCTGGACGGCGCAATATCAGGAACGTTTCTCAGTGTACCTGGAAGGTTTGCGACAAGGTTCTCAAAATGGAAACTGGTCACTCCAGCTTGGACGGTGCCGCCACATGCTCATCTATTTTAGCGCTGAGGGACAATTACAACGGTATGCTACGTTTTAGAGAAGGCATAAAATGTGTAGGGCCGTGTCAAGGCCTGAGTTGCCCTTCTGAGAAGACGATTTCAGCGACGCAACATATCCAGCCATGCAGCTATCACGATCGCAGACCCAGGCTCTTGGTCACGTCTTTTCAATCATCGACAAGATTATCCTGTTCTATGAAGAAGTTAACGAAAAGTTCTGGATTGACAACATGAACCTTGTCACCCTGAGGTGCTGGAAGCTCATTCAAGAACATGACTCTGAGTACTTCAGGCTATTCTCTGTTATTACAAACACGAAAACACGTTCTCAGTCACCATGGATGTTGAGTTGCCCAGTGGTCAGGAAATGTGGAAGTCAGAGTTCAATATTCAGGAGCTCAACCCAACTTTACTCTGCTCAGCAAGGCGGCCGTTGTGGCAGCACCGGCCAACCACTACCGCTCGGTTAAGATCCTCAACTTCAAACCATTCGATGTCTTGGTCCAGTGGGTTAGGTACACTGCAACAACAAAGGACACAACATCGGAGAGTTGAGGATGCTTGGGGGTTTGCTGAACAGTATATCCGCACCTACTTTGATGTGAATGGGCTTTGGCTGCCTTATGAGCACCTTCTTTGCTCAGCCGATTCTGGAGCGATCTGCTATATTATACATCAGCATCACATGGTCGCAAATGGCGGCAGCAACGCAAGCGACTGTTTGACCCAGGCTTTAGATCTGGAAGACCATCTCAGCGAGAGGACTATCGCTACTGAATCTGGGGATGAATGGAACTCTGGCTTTAAATCTGCCTCCATATCTGCCTCGGATTCTGAAAAAGGTGTCACCAACCCCCCCGGAATCGCAAATGCAACTCGGTATGTCTATTCGGACTTTGTTCTCAGGAAACGCGTTGCTAATTTGGTTTGGGGATCTAGTGCCGAGGCTGAACCTGCCCGATACCGCCTAACCCGCAATCATGAGGAAAACCGAAATCTCTTACTCCAATGGTCCGTCCATCATATATATTATATCAGCTCCAACAGGCCAACGTACACTGGCACCTCACTTGCCTCTTCTTCGTACTATACCAGCGCCACACTAACCTATTGATACTCGACAACCGAACACTCAGTATCATCCTCCTTATCAACGTCCGGCGAATGACCAGCAGTCGATTGACCCACCTTTCTCCAATGTCACATCCGTCTGCTTTGCCGTCATGAGGCAATATTCTGTGTGAAAAGAAATGAATCCGATGATCGTGAATTGAACCAGGCTGCCTTCGATCAAATCTTCAAGGATCTCGATATAGCACCGGAACAATGCGTCTATACTACCTGCCTGATGATCATGGACAACATGAATGTCATTTAGCAGTGCTGAAATGATCAGCGAACACATGGGCGATGCGAATGGCCTGACCATGGTCGAGTATAGAATTCTCGAATTGCTGAACATGACGCCCTCAGTTACTGCTCGTCTCATGTCACTTTCAACCAAGGAAAGGCTACGAGTCAAACTGGAACAACGTCCTGGCTCATCCGTTGGTCAATTCTTATCGGAACTCGGCTTCATCAATCATCAGTGACGGCGACACTTGACACCTCTTCAGCGTTGGCGGGTTCTTCAGCACATCGAGGAATACGCATAGCTCGATCTCATCGGACTAGCGAACGAAGAGGCCAAGGCGGGATTGACTCTACGTGAAGCCACCGACATGTATCGGGAACAAGTCGAAGAGGAGGAGTTTGAGGAATGTGACTTCTGCGCATCGTTGCGGAGTCGATCGCTGTTCATATCTTTCGTCTCCTCATCTATTCGCTTGCCGCATTTCTGTTCTCAACTTCGACGATGGCTACCAACATCTTCCCTGATGCACCCCAGAAGCAAAGATATGACAAAACTTTCGCGCTGTCCTGGGGGTACCAACGATTATCTCGGAACAGCAGTAACACGTCCAAGAAGACTCTCTTCTATTGCTACCTACCTACTCGCATCTCACATCTACTCTGCATCTTACTATCGTCTCGCATAATCTCCGTGATTATCTTTGCTCCCACTTCCCGTTGGTTTGCCTCAAAGGTCATTTTTCCTTCACGCCACCGAGAACAAGATGCGTTGGCTACCTATATTCTGCGCCATCTGCAAGCGAGCAGCACAGGGCCGCGCTACAGAATTCTGACATCCCCATTCGCACTCAGATCCGGAAACAACAATGATTGCTGTCGCTGGTTCGAGGAGTGGATGGAGCATGACTGGTCTGTCCGTTCAGGGATGAAGTATCCGCCCAATGCCACAAACCCGACACACCTACAAGCTTCGTGCAAGAACCGCGCGAGTTTGTGACTCTGGCCTCCTTCTATGTTTCCCAGTCGAAAGAACTTGGGAATGCCAATTGAACGCGGAAAATTCCTGTCATTGGGAGACCATCGAAGACTTCAACGTTGAAATGTCGTCTCTGTGCACTACATAACCGCCCTTGCACATTCACTCCATTCAGTAAACTCGAACCCCTCTTTGGTGATCGCGAACCTTACGTCGTCTCGCGGCGATCGATTTCAGGATATCCAAATGGGCCATTTCGCTCTCTCATTTATTTACTTCGAAATGCAGAGATCCTATTGGCGACCATCAATTTGGACTGGCAGTACCAGACACGTCTCTCACACGGAATGCCTGCCCCTTCAGTGTGGCGTCGGAAGCCGGTTCATCCACTTGCAACGAAACTTCAAATACCGCTACTGGCCCCGGAAAATTACTGAGTATGAAGACTCAGGCGACAAGAGGTAATTCTGTCTAAGGCCCAGCTACCTGAGCACCTGCGGTGTGTAGCACGAAGAGTCCAGCACCGCTGTCGGCTCTAGGCACTCTAGACACACACTTCGCGACTTCTGGCACATTGGTCCTGACTTAATTCAAGTATATATACCAATTGACCCAGTGACGGACTTACGAACGTGGCTGCAAGATAACGGCGTCCCCCCTTCCAGCCCAGGTGAATTGGTCGGCCACAACCACCATGTCTTCCCCTCATATACTCCGTTCAGATTATTCATACCTTCAGGGACTGCAACAGGCCCCAAGCTTGCTCGTGGTGCCAGACCTGCCTTTCAGCCCAAAAAGCCCGCTGCTCGCGCCTCAGGGGCCACCTTCGTCAAGCAAGATCTAGGTGAACGGCACTACTGTGCGGCGGAACTGCAGATCCGGGACGATCCCGCAGAGCGTCATACAGCAGTCGGCGGATGCCCTCAACTACACGGAAAACATCTGAACAAGGCTATGCAACTTCTTATCGCAACAACGGCACATTTGCTGGGCTTGCAGCCTAGATCAACAAGTCGCCAGATATTGCGCCAGATGAGTGGTATGACACCCTGAAACAGGCTTCTGATTCGAGTTGTCAGGATGTAATGAACACCATTGTTCCCATGATGGCCGGCAATAATGACATCTTGACTATATACAACCTGGTCTTCTACTATAGACATCCTCCTGACTGATCCTGGTGGAAGATCATCACAGTCAGGCCATTTGGGATGTTGCTTCTAAGGACATCTACCTTCGAATCTATATCAGAGACTATCAGCATACAGATAGACGCGCTATCTATATATACAATGGAATTCGCGGCCTTTAAAATAGGCGAGGATTCCCTCCTTCCTCCTTTACGGTTCACAGTACCCTTATACTCAGCTTTCCTTCATACCCACAGGTATACTTTAACCTCGGTTGTCTCACCTGCACCACGAAGTCTTTCCCCATTTTTCAAGTCTGAGATATTGAGACCAAGTCAATCATTGGCTAATTTACCAAGCATTCCAATACTTTACCCTTCGTTTATCTATAAAGTGAAGGGGATCCACGACCTCCTCTTGTGCCACGGGCTTCCCACTCAACAGTGAATAGAATGCGAGGAGTTCAATGGCCACGGCAGACATGCGACAAGTGCAATGGTCTGTCGCGTCTAAGCAACGGGAGATCAGCCCATAGCTTGCGAAAATCCGTGATGGAGGTCTCTACATTTCACCTTCTTCGAGTGTCAGATGTTCCAACCCATTCACAAAGAGCTCATGGTGGTCGTTTGGAGACAATCTTTGTGGTTACTCCGTTTCCGTTTTCTCGCTTTGTCAAGGACTGCCAACGGCTACTTGGCATGCTAAGTCAAGACCCGCACTCAGCAGTGGAGGGAAGTCGTGATCAACACGATCCAAAACCGATATTGGGTACTACGTGGTTTAGCTGGCAAGGCAGCACATGTGTATTCAGACGATGATGAGGACAGATAACGGTGGTCCTCTGCTTGGGGTGAGCCCTGAAAGGACATTCTTATGAGGTTGATTCGTTGCTATCTCCTAGAATTGATTAGCAATGGGCGCGAAAACGCAGGCACACTCAAGCCGGCTCTTGCTTGGCGAGCCGCAACCTCCAACAACGAGACTCAAGCGCCTAGTCGACGAACAACATGGGAAAACGCTGCAGGACTATTGGGGATCTCGACATGGTATCGAGGCCCACATATTGTATCTATATTATATATTCGACAATGTCTGGCGAAGGTTGCGAATTAGAACCCTTCAACCTCCGCTGTCTCTGACCGCTCACAAGAACTGTCCTCAGCCCAATCCTCTTTTGTCCTTTTGTGTCTGCAATGACAGGGTTGCAGATCCAGATCACGGATCTTCCACCATTCGGACCATTCCAATTCCTTGGCCTCTGGAAACGCAGTCGCCGCATATTTGGCAGTGCCTCCCGGAACAGCGAGCTTCCTGCATCACTTCATTCACTATCCACCTTGCTGCGTGTGGTAGATATGAATATATATTGACGGAACCTCTCTGCCCACAGTTACCTCTTAACTTCCATTCTCAAGTGATCTTTAGCCTCGACTACAGAGTTCACTTCATCCCGAATGTAACTGGGTCTGGCAAGTCATACTTGATGGAAGCCCTTATGCTTTTCATGTTCGGCAGTGGAATAGAGGCTCCAGCAGAATAGTTAAAGATACTGTACATTATGAATAACAATGTCGGTCTTGCCTCTTTGGAAGCTATGCTATATATCAGGACTCGGCTTGACAGAGCAGGAGGAACAGCGAGCCATGGTGATACCAAGCGGCTACATTTTTCATGGTGATGATTTGATCGCACTTTAAAACTACATCCAAGGTTTTCCATCAAGCCAGAAGGAAGGAAGGAACGAGGTATGATGGAGGTATCAATGATGGCGAGGCGCGGTACAGATTGTACACCAAATTCGAACAACAACCAGACGTGGTTCCTAACTACCCTGAGACCGGGCTGAGCAGTCACTTCGTCTAGGAGAAACCGTTACATGAGAAGAAAGGCGCGCCAGAATACAGAATGGCGGCTGCAACCGCTTATTTGAAGTAGACAACCTATCATCCAGCCTGCAGCATCACATCAGTCTGTTGGCCATTGGAAAGGTCTTCTTACTTTATATAGGAACCATCTCGGAGCTAGAATATCGCAGCTCCCCAAACAATTTCAAAACCGCTGCTGACTACACCAGCTACATGGACTGCGTTAGTACGAAGCTGAGTCCCATTTGAACATCCGCAGCTAACCCCATACAGTGATACCATGACGTTTGAGATGGGTGCTTCGATCTCGTAACGTAAACACCCACCACCGAGTTCAGTAAGACCACCCGAATACAACTGTTTACTTTTCCCATTTATACTAACATAATCTCATAGACACAACATTGACTATCCTACACCAATCGTTCAGCATCTCGAGCAGAATGGTGAGACCACGTCCGCGTTTCTGGAGAAATCCTTGCAACATGCTAGTGAATCTTAACTATTGGAGACGCAAGATCGTCTAACGGATAAGCTCATCGAGATTCGCCCGCGACGGTTCACATCGGATCATGTCAAACAATCGGGGAGGCAATCGATGCTGGGGGCCGTACGGAGAGCGATCACAGTCGCGTCCCCGTGGAGGCTGTGATACCAAGTATATATGGGTATCTATCCCAAGCACCTGATGATCTGGACACATCTCCCAAATTCCTATTCAGACTACAGGCGCTTGGGCACCTCTAGGCACCCACTCTACTGCCGCAGTTAGTACTTGACGAACAATGACCAGCTGCAGCGATCCTGATGACGACACCAGTATATATATACTTGACCACCATGCTGTTGTGGAAAACCAGCACGCCTCCGGGTTTTCCTCTGGGCCACCTTGCTGGTTCCAGGCGTCGGAAGGAGGTTCAAAACGAACAACATGATTTCACATATCCAACTTTGAATGAACCGGATGATGGGGACCGGTCTGATTGAGATGCAGTATCCGTATCAGAACCCGCTTATTGAGTCGAAAGTCGGTCTCATTCGGGACCTTGCTGAGCCGGCGAGTGCGGAACCCATCATTTCTGTATTTTGGTTGGCAGCTGGCATTTCATAGCGAAACTCCGCAATCAGTCACGCGTGTGATCCGACATGGCTTACAGAATGGCAAAACGGCGCTGTTCAACGAATGATTTGGGCAAGTCGAGTGTCCTGACCCGGAGTTTGAGTGAGGGTGTGAAACACCGCACCTCTGGTACAAAAACGAACACATGCCACTGGAAGGATCAGGTACATCGACTTGCCCGTCCCTGAAGTTACGATCGGCGCTGAAGCGGTAAATGAACATCCTAAACAAGAACAACCACTGCTCTGAGATGGATTCTGGCGAGACATGCATCGACTAGGTCTTTGGCCGACAGTTGACCCATGCTTGGCCTTCAGCCTCAGGGCGTTGTACGTCAGCAGAATCGGACACAGAAACGTACCTTCCCATCGTCTTATTCCTGCATTCAATTACAGGATACCAACAATGGCTATCCAGACCCAATCGGGATCACTTCTGCTATTCCTTCGTCACAAGTACACCTCTCTGCACAAGAGAGGTGGCCTCGCGTCATCGCCTCTATCTGCGATATTCACATCCCGATTTCCATCAGCCCTCGGGCCAGTGGCTGGGTGAGCAATTGATGAAGCCCGGTGCTGTCTAATAAGGTCTGATGGACCGGCAGAGGAACAAGATCTGAGAGAAAACGTTCGACAGTGTCTGGTCATATTGCATTGGAAAGAAGTCCCTCAAAGGCCATCATGGAAAGACTCTTCTCAGTCGATGGAGTCACCGCCCCCTAGACCTCGTTACGAGAAGATACGGGGCATACTTGCCCTGGTACCGTGGAGTATGATGGTAACATGGCAAACCCATCTTGCGGCACGTTGAGCTGCTATCTCGAGATTTGCACAAGAATTTATCCTACCTGGAGAAAGGTAGCTTTGACAAACTACCACGTGGTCCGAACAGCGTTTGAAGGCTTCCAAAGAAGGAGAAATAAAGAACCAGCTCCTGTCATTTCACCTTTGCGTCTTTTACGACCAGATGGTTCGGAGATAGCCTATGACTGAGTGGAAGATCAATTTCGACAGCGATGCGATATGAGCGATGTAATGACTACGGTCGATGATATGCCTCTTTATTCGCAAGAACTAACTCCCCTCGCGTCCAGGATTCATCCACCGGATCGAGCACGACATCCGGATGATGGCCACACGCAGCCAACCGTCACATCGCGCTGCACGCCATGCTCGGGCGAGCTGCGCTGACCTAGACATATTTCAAGCAACAACTGTCACTTGAAGATGGGAATGCGTCTTGACCGATCAGAAGTCAACTCTTAAATCCACCCACAAATCAAGGCGGCCGACTCTTCCCCTTGGTCAACTTGACATCAATCTCAGCACAGCACCGATCATGAAGGTATCCCCTTTCTCAATGACCAGAAAAAAGTAGACGCAACGTATGGTGGACTTCGACAGATGTGATATATAGCCTCGAAACATTTTACGACACATTGGAGCTAAGCGACAAGGATGTGAGTCGCAACGGGCTCAAGATTGTCGACAATCCGCAAGGTGATGAGGCCGATCTTTTTCACTAACGACATGGTTACAACACTGGGGATTCCTTCCTCTTGTCTTTCCTTATCGGTAACCTCATCCTGTTCTGCGTTATAAAGAACAACCGTGTGACGGAAGACTTCAACAACCCCATTTAGAATGCTGGGAAGATATATATATACGGATATCCTTTCGACACTCCAGGCGGTAATGCCCCAAAACACTCGCAAACAGTGGCATAGCAATACGCAAAGCCCTACTACGTTTCTTATTACACCCTCACTTCGATGCCGTAGTCTATACGCGACGGAAGGCGCCAGGAAACGAGTGCCATTTATATATACGACATTGTCGTCACCTGTTTCAATTTGAGACGTGTAGGTCATCGTTCTCTGATCGAAGACTGGCAGCCGTGTCGTGGCGAGTCGATACAAGGACTACTGTTTGTCCTCTAGGCCGTAAGAACTATTCGGTCACGAACACTCCAGAACCAACTACCACGCAGATGGAAGGAGTGGATATTCCAAGCTTACCGCACTGCAAGAAAGTACCACTCGGCTGTAAACATCTTTACAGCTGACTATGAGCCCCGAACGTGGTCTTTCCACTATCTGCACCTAAGACTACGCCCAAATGACGATTAGACCTTCCAAATCCAAGGGTGGCCGAAGGAATGGCGTGACGACTACCGAGAATTTAATTGTGACGATTGCACTACTTCTGTCATTAGCCACCTGCAAAAGCGGGATGGACACCTCAAGGCAAAAGACGCATGGTAACCTCCAGCTCTGCATTCACTCGACCATTTCATCTCCTACCATCATCTCACCACCCAGCGACACTCCACCTCCCACAGGCTTATACACCCAGCACTACGGTTGGCAAAGCCACTGGTAGGAACCCAGACAACCGTGTTGTCCCTTGAAATACCTTTTTGTATGTCCCTTGAATTGTCTTTGACTTCCGTCTGTTCCTTCGGTATCAACCTTGCGCACGCAGACTTTCTCTTTTCGCCGGCAACATGGCTACCAGGCTCAATCGAGACCCCTCAAACAACAGCCGTTTTCCCTATACGTTCCTCTGAGTTAATTGACTTGCTATCCAGAGACAGATCATCCTTGGAAGAACACTCCAGATAGCATAGTCGTCATTCATGTTGAACGCTATATATAGACTCGAACAAGGAGCATGCGACATGTCTTGGGGGTGATGGGAATTGTCTGGAAGCCTTCTCAATGTTCGGTTCCGCCAGAGAGAAGCATGGGCAATTCGCAGGTTCAGTGACCTCAATGCCTCTCCCACTGGGAAGCTTTGCCCTATCTTCTTCGATTGCACTGGCTGTGTTATATATTAGCAATCCTCGAGCTTCCCGAACGAAAGAAGAACACCGACATATTCCCTTCATTCCCTTCAGGTACTGTTTATCAGCCACTCGAAACTGGTGTAGCAGTTAACACAATGTCCCCCAGAACTATTGGTAAATGGCTAGCCAAAGACTCGGGAGCATGAACTAATCAATTGATCCAGACGAACGACCAAGACATGATGGGCGCCACAATTTTACCAACACAAACCTTGATCAGAAAGGTGTCTGGGACAAAATTACTACCCGCTGCTCTTTCTTCTTTACCCGAGAACACACATTCGGCCTCGACCTCCTGCTCATACCAGCCCCGTCACAATTCAAGTCAGCAGGGGGTAGCAGGTAGTTCCAGCGCATGGGTTTTGTTTTAGCATATCCCACACGACTTCATCCCATGTGTTTTATAAACGATATATATGCCATTGATCACCATCCTATGCATTATAGGTCGACAGTTGGAGCACACTTTTGTGTCATTGGACAATGAACACTACTCCATGTACTCCTGATCCCTTTCAACATGCTGCCCAAGGAAACTTGGACAACAGTGAACAGGTTAAAACAAGCCTTCGACTACCAACTTCAGTCTCGCCTCGTTCTTGAGCACCACACCAGTTTCCCTCCGGATAATGCCGTCGAAATACCGCCAGCAGATACAGAGAGATGTTTGGGAGCATTCCCAAGAATGCGCTCGCTTCCGACAATGGTGCTCTACAGGCAGACCTCACCGCTCTTGTCAACTTCTCATCCCTCTCGAGCTCTCCTGATAGCGCAGCTCAGCAGAACTATGCTCTACAAACCGATAACACGCTCGCTGTTTCCCCAGTCCGACTCGACTTCGAACACAGCCCTCCAGCGAATCGAAAGCCCAACGCCTTTTCGGAGAGTTTAGTCGCCGCGCTGGACAGACTGAACGTGACTGACAGTCATGTACATAACCATACTCTGTCCGAGCATGAAAGAATGGGCGCTTTCATCACTTCACGACGTGACCTCTTTGTCACGGGGGTGAACGACAGGTAATGCGGTTTGGGAACCACATCGCCATCAGGTCACGACGCAGTCATGGGACCGTATGGTATCTCGGATGACGATAACCACTCTACCACGGTCACCTCTCAAGTTTCCTATGCCCAAGCCGCGGCCAAGGAACGACAAAGCAAAGGTTTGCTGCCCGAGAAACCCTGCAGAGCTTACGGGGTTCACCACTGGGCTGGCGAAACTCCTTGCAACCCCAAGATATTAGCGGCAAGAAAGGAAAGACCAAAGGGCGAGCAGTGTGACATCTCCGTATTCACCCTCCTACTAGCCCGACGGCACCACAAGTCCAGCACTGAAGTAACTGTCGCACATGCACACACACGATCACCGTCCTTCAGCGTCAATCCCTGGATATCATCTCCTTCAAGTAAAACCTGAAATGCAAGCAAGCGGTACTCGAACAACTGTCCTCGCTCTAAACTTGAGGGTCCAATAGCCCCTGCAGCGACGCAGTGACAACTCGTGGCGCCAGGGAACCTTCGTACTGTACTCTGGGCCTTGAAGGAAGAGTTGAACCACGAACTGCGGCCTGCTTCAATTCACTCATTATATATATGAACGATACGATTGTTAGCCTCGACTATAGACTCGGGGGACATGGGACTTGTCACACTTAGACGATCAACTTCATCACTAGACGAGGACTTTCGCAAGTCTTTATCAACATACGACATACTACAGAACAGCAGGCACGATGTCAAACATCATCAGGTTACAGCGCTTAAATGCACGATCACAAATTACAGGCACTCGTTGCTACGCCTTCAATTCTTTGGAGAAACTCATCAACAGAGTCCAGCATCACGGTGAATCGAATCCTTGGTCGACAAGCAACTGGACAGTCCCTCAAGAGAACCTAACTCATTCAACAAACATGGCGCTATAACATTCTTCTGCTCGGAGTATCATGTATCAGCTAGGACCAGAGACAGGGCAATGCTAACCGGGCGACTACGATTCCCATGCCTTTGGTTTGCTTGGCCAAATCCAGATTCGAGAGATTGAGTATCACAACGACCAACCCAGTAATTCCTCTCTTATCGAGGCCCTGGGCAAGATTCATGTCGCCCCGTTCAAGCGCGACGTTGCAAAAACATGCTTGCCAGGAATGACGATTGTCAACCCTGCCGCGAAGCGGACCAGCCTTGCAAGCGCGGTCATGGGAAAAAGAAGTGCGATACATGCGCGACAGTCGAGGAGAAGCAATTCAGCGAAGTGAAACGGCGTATATCACCTGGCGGTGTTTGTCAACAACACCATTATCTACTTGGACACAGCAATTCAACTACCAACAATGATACTGCTGCGCAAACACTCTGCCCTATTTCTAGTCTGATATATATATGTACAACTGGAGGGTCACATCGACGCTTCGTGTCTTGTTGTGCCATCTGCATGTAAGGAACACGTCCAACCTCAGACGTTTCAGACAGATCAGCTGACTGTTGATAGCGATTGCGAAACCGCCCTGCTCAGGCCATAGAGTACCATGTTCCTCGGCTGTAACAACGAAAAAGGGATATGAGAAGCTTATCCCGAAGAACGAGAACTGCATCCCTCTGATTCGCCTAAACTTGCCTATATGTATCAAGGCTTTCCCTCGCAGACGGGATCTACAAACAATGCCTTCCTGAGCAGAGGAAGATCCAGAGGACGATCCAGAGGACACAGAACGGCTGCAACACTCCCGTTGAATCTGGGGCTTTTCGACATCTATATCACACAGACATACAGATGCCGCGACAACGAGAGTGTTGTTTCCAATCACGAGGATCAATACGCAGATGCAAGCGATGACGATGGTATTGTTCATCACCACGAGGAGCAAGTCGACGAAACAAGTGACGATGACAGTGTCGCGCTCATGGGAAGTCTTCGAGACCATAGCCTGTTTCTACAAGCTCGACCTAGCGGTGCGGATCGCAATATCAATTCTGGAAACAAACCATGGAGTAACACACATGTTTTCATGGCCCCAATTCACAAGAGTCCAACTCCAGTGCTTGTCAATGCACTCATTTGACACTACAAATGTCTGCACAGGATGCGGTGCTCGCTCCCATTCGAGTCGTTGTCACCGTTATTACACACGTGTATGCATCGACTGTGGAGAAGTTTGTTCGAGGAGGAGCCGATGCGCGGTATGTTCACGGCTTTACAACGAGGACCTGCCGAAACCTCGTTGTCATGTGTGTGGCGAAGGGCCCTGCAAGGAAGCTTCAAAAAGACCATCGTCATTGATGGCGTTTGTAAGCCGAAAGCTCAGTATGTCCCTTACTGCTACTACATCTAGGTATTCCAATAAACTAACCCTTATAAAGCACCAAGGTTCAACCAGTAACCACAATTCTATCTGAACATCCAGCCGAGCTTAGTTACCTGATCCCGTTCCCTTACCCTATACGAGTTCGTCTTCATCACATGCCCTAGTCCAACATGGCATCGAACTACGCCCAGTCTGCAGAAACGAAACACCAGCATGGTGAAGTTGCCCGGTCATGATGAAAAGATCAATCCTTTCGAAACAGGCCTTCAAGCACCGTTTAACCGATTTGGGCACTGATGGTTTCATTTCGAATTTTCCACACCATTGCCTCAGAGCCTCAACACGGTTCCAGCACACGCTTCGTCTGCCTTTTGTGTAAGTACCTTCTCCTTACCACAGTTATATTTCTGGCTTGTCATGCTAACGCGTCATAGATCCTCCCAAACGCTCAACATACCGACAACTAGACTTTTGACATGTCTCCATGGACTCTGGCTATACCTAGGACAAAGGCTCTTGTCACTTGACGTCTTTCCATTGAAAATAGACCCCAAGCTTTGCGTTTACACGTTTTCTAAAGCTTGAGTTTATCTTGGTGTATGCAACCGTCAGTCACTGACATCTCTTTGACTTACCAGAGTTCGTCGTTGCGGGCCATCAAAACAGCACGCGAAACGATTAAGAAATGAGTGCGAAGCCCACTTGGAGATAGCCGACAAATCAGGTTGCCTTCACTGTACACCAAATATACCCATAACCTATACATGCTCGATCAGACACCACGACGACTTCGCTGCGACTCAGACAGGCTGAAGTTATCCTTCAATTGGAGCGAGTTATATATATTCTTATCACCCAATTCGACTTCGTTCCCCGACTAGTACTCATTGAATCGACTGGCCGTATCGACCAGTGGCTCTGTGAATGCCGGAGTCCCTGAAGCGCTATGTCAAACGCGAAATATTCTTGAAGCCGTATTTTGCCGAGCTTTCTCGAGGCATCACGGAAGTCTTGCAACGGGGGACAAGAAAGATGGTCGGCTTCTTTCTACAAGGTGCCTTTTGGGTACGCAGCCATCACAGGCTGACCCGGATCAGGCAAGACAAGCCTCGATGAACACTTTGTCATGGATATCGCGTCTGAACCAGCTCGTGCTGCAGTTATCACCCGTGTGCCTGTTGGACTTGAAGAACCAACTACCTCTCAGCATGGTTCTGATGCTCACTCCTTGATAGGACCCATCCTGATGAAGTATACCAAACTCACGCTCAAAAACACACTTATCCGCCGAGCACCACGCACAACATGGATTTCACCAGCATTCCATGGTGTTCTCCTTGATGTGCGAAGTATGCGACGCCGAACACGACTACGACTGCGGTGCCGTCCACAACTACCGTCGAAATCTTGATGAAGAAGGGGTCGGTTACCCTTTTCTGGTCATGGCTTGCATCGTCTTCATCACCACGCTGGACGTAATGCTCCAGTAAACCCGGAATGCCCGAAGAGCTCTTCAATCGAGGGGCCGCTCGTCTTATCGGGTTCAATGCCATCGCTGGTATTGTGTCTCAAGATCTCTGCAAGGCCCAGAACTGCAGAAGAGGAAATTTCGAGCCCAGAGGTCGCCGGCAAACCTAGGTCGACTTCAACGTTCACAGAAGGAGACAGAGCACTACGAACTGGTTGCATCTATACAAAAGCGAAGGGAAGAGGGTAAGTCAAAATGTCTTAATTGCGACCAACTTCGACAAGAAGGGTTGTCAAGATGTTATGACTGCCAACAGCGCCACACAGGAGGTTGCATATATTATAATCCTGCGACGTACAGGAACACCCCAAGATGCTGTATATACTACAACAAGTATCTTCAAGCGCAATAGCTTTGATGCCCGCACCGGATTCTCAATTCATCAGCTGGGGAAGGGCCTTAAACAGATCTTGTCTGACTGTATTCGGAGCTGGCACGAAGGCTGGGAGCCTACGCTTGAACAAAAAGACTTGCCCTTTGACTTGCCCATACCTAGAATAACAAAGTCAGATATATTAGCCATGATCCAAACCCATCACTTAGCATGCTAGGACTCGCCAGAGATGTTTTGACTGGAATGCGTCGGCCTTCAAACACAAACATGGGTGTCAGACATGCTACGCAAAGAGGAAAGAGGAGAATCGGCTGAGGACAAACCTCAAGCAGAGGGAGGTGGCGGGATCATTCCCACGTACCAACGTCCCTGAGCGCCATGATCACAAGGTAATTCCACACAGCGACCCCAGGAGAAACGAAGGTCATAATCTCAGCATCACGATTGCGCCAAGTCACCATCTTTATCTCACCTGCCCAGCAACCCAGTGCCCCTCGCAAACCTCAGCACGACGCGACCTTGGCGTCCATCCTGTTTTTGAAGTGATGGACGATCACAAGTCTGCCGAATTCACAGCTATATATATTAGGGCTTGGTCTTTACCAACACGCCCAGAAGGCTCATTCGGCTCATAGAAGTGCAGCACTGTCGACGATGTCAGCCCGAAGCCGCCTGCCTACTCCGCAAACGACACCGTGGATGGTTCGAAGTGGAATCAAGCCTATGTCCCAGTCCAAAGGCCCAGAATTCTGCATCGAACGCCTTATATATAGTCAGATCTGAGGTCAAGGTCTGCATTTGTTTCCTTTCTCCTCTACCATATTGGCGTATATACTAGGCCTGGACTTGAGATTCACCCTCGCTGGGTCTTATTCAGGGTGAAGCGTCTTTACACGGACTGGAGGCCACCGAAGGACCTTGCCTTCACACAACAGTCGATATGTGGTAGCATCCGCGTCGCGTATGGATGATCGGGAGGCACAGGAAGCTGAAAAACCTTTCTACCTCCAAAGCCGTCGAAGTGAACTGAAAGGGCACCAGAAGCATGCTGTTGCCAAGGCTGGGTGGGCGATGAACTCTGAGTTGAAAGGGTCATCTTCGGAGACCCTCCAGGTCTTGGGAAGACCCTTCCGGCCTTGTACATCATCGCCAGTGCCTCTCACGACGGGAGAGGCCCGTACGTCATCGTCGCAGATACAGATCGAGCTATTACACTTGTCTTCCTGACTGACCTCAAAAGTACCCAGCTGGCGCCTGCAACCGCAACCTCTTCCTTCCATCACCCTCGGCGTTTCCCCAACACCAACCACATATCTTCACCCTATACTATACAAGGCATCCCCATCCAGGTAGGTTTATCGATCCCCTCTGATACAACGGTTGCTGATGGTAAGCTTTCACCACAGCTGCATTGCAGTAAAGTCGAACGCTTCGAGATTCTTCACCCCGGAGGTCCCAGCGACTTCACTGACGAGGACCGTGCGAAGCTCAACGCAGACGCCTGCGCCTGGCGAGCTGTCACCCTCGTCGATTTACCGCGGGCCGTGGTGGAAGACAGCGTGGGAAGTCCAGACCAGAGGACGTGTCTAACTACTTGGTCAATCGCCGAGTGTAATCGTGTACGAGATCAGGGCCCAGGATTATTTCGTGGAAACACACAAGATC
Organism: Fusarium clavum; assembly: GCA_004367155.1. Lineage (NCBI taxonomy): Eukaryota > Fungi > Ascomycota > Sordariomycetes > Hypocreales > Nectriaceae > Fusarium > Fusarium clavum. Next base: position 41,565 of record QGEC01000251.1, on the reverse strand, counting down.
AGAACTCGCAGTAAAAGATTTCATGAGAGGCTGGACTGTTTTCACAAAGGAGACAATTCCGGCGCCACAGGAATGAGTTCTCTAGACGGCTCAGTGGTGGTCCTGGTCCCCTTGGCCACAAGGCGTATTGCAACGTAACGGTTGCTGAAGATGAGCCTTGGGTCCCGACAATATCTTACTGCCGCATTTTGCCAACCAGGTTATCACATGTGGCGAAAATGCCAGATGTGCCAACTGTCCCGGATCTTTCCACCCAACCCCAACAGCTGGGAAGTTCAACAGGAAGCCAAGCCAAACGGCCAAAGCCTGGATCGGGTTGATCAATGCACCATTCGGAAACCATTGGGGACAGCAAAAGGCACTTCGCAACCTAGCATTGCAGCTTCACCTGGGTACGTGGACCTGGATGGCGAAAGAGTGCACTTTCTTCGTGGGGAATGATGCGAACAATGAGCACCTCGCATGACTGTTGCGTCTGCGGCAACTTGCCACTACCGATACTATATATTCAAGAGGCTCACGTGCGGTGCTCCTCACTGGAAAGCTTCAAAAGCCACAGCGGATGCAGCGATGAGACCCAATGTCTACATAGACGTGGACTGGGCTGTTCGTTATGATTCTAAACAGAGCATACCCAACTCTCTGTCGTGAGCCTCATGAAACCAGACTGAGAGTTGCCCATGGCACCTCCCGTTTACAGCATTACTAGTTCCCTTCCCCGTTGGAGAAGAAACCCATGTCTATGACAGAATGAACTATATATATGTATTGTGCCAGAAGCATCACTTCAATGTGTTGCCGGAGTCTCATGCCTCAGGCACACCTCACGGGCCCTCTCTATTTGAAAGCTATACACACAAGAAGAAAGCACGCGAGCTGAATAAGATCGTGCCCATAAGATCGCAGGCTTAACGAGAAGCTTGCCTTTCCTCACGAAGAAAACGATTGCGGCGCTACAGGTATTAGAGCTCTCGAAGATCTCGTCTTGTCCAGTCGTGGTCCTGCCCCCTCTGGCACACACTTTGAGATACCTCATCCTGAAGGTCCCAGCGACTTCACCGATGGTGAAGGCGCAAATTACTAGAAGTACTCAAACGAGACTGGGCCAACCTCGTCGATGAGCGTCAGTCTGACGATGAGGATTTCGACTTGCTAGGACCCGGTACCGTTCGTGAGCACTCGCCACCAGCCGAGCCCTGGGATGAGGCTTGGTTCCTATTTTGCAACTGTTGAAGCTCAGATATTGAACCCCATTTGCCATCAAGCATATGGTGAACCCAGGCCTCAAGATACAGTTGACGATCGCAAAACACCAACCCCCCATGGATTGGACAATAGTCCCAATGGTCATCTTGGGTCATAAGTTGCACGAGCGAACGGCTTCAGTTACCATGGATGTTCAGCTACCTTCAGGAGAAATCCTTTCGAAATCCGAATTCAATGTTCAAGAGCTGAATCCCAGCTTACTTTATGCCGACTTCCAGCTCACATACTGGTATCGCTAGAGTATATACTACGGCCGTGAGCCTGGAGCATTATAACATGACACGAGCGAATGCCGCATTCCAAAGTACCTTGTTAGCATGGGGCTAAAGGATAAAGTCGAGCTCAGCTATATTATACCGAAGGGTCATAAATCTACCACCAGAGACCACGGGGGCATCCCAGAGGTGTCTGTGGCGTTCGCCTTCGAAAAGGCGCAAGGGAGAACGAAGGCCCAAAATCGGGTATGATCTAGGACTCTGGACGTAGCGCAAAGCTCGGACAGTGTGGTGTTTTGTTCAGTCAGAGCCCAGCAATCACCGGTGCGGCTGTTACAGTGAGGGCTTTGCAAACAAACGTCAATCAATCCATCCGACAGGAGGTCGAGGCTCAGCCTTTCTAATGTGTCCCCACTGGAGCATTGACTATGCCAGCCTCAGTCCCTTGAATTGACTTTGTAATTAATCTCTTGAACAGACAAAGTCAGAGTTTGAAGGTCTTCGATACCCCCAAACTCTGCCCTGACCTTCTGTATAAGGATGGAGGCCGAATGGCAGGAATGAAACCGTTGGCATCACAGGGGACACCACGGTTGCACCTCGATCCTTCAATTTTTCAAGATCTCTGCTGTCCTGGTCAGAAAGAACGGTATCCTGGCGAGACCTGTTGTGGCCCGATACGCTGCTGACGATTGTCATTATACCTTCCGTGATGGACATTCGGATGTTCTCACCCGGTACGATGCTATGGATTCTCATGCAAATGCAAAAGGACGTATCGGACGTTGAAACCACGGGGTGGTGGAATGATCATCTTATCGACTACCGCTTTTATTGACTATCGTTCTGCGAGCGAATCTCTCGAACTGCGTCCATTGTAATTCCTTGACCGATACCATTTTTCGGATGAAGAGCCTCGGATACAACATACGACTTTCCGTATGTGCTGGACCAGGACTATTTGCGTCCGATCGACGGCTTGGAGAGCCCGTTGATGAGGCTGCAACCCAAATTTCGGACAGATCCAACCTTCATCAAAGCGCCGGTGGAACGCGAATCCGATTACCATCTTCATCACTGTTGAATACAACTGCAAACAGACCGAGCGGCCCATTTGATCATCTGATACACCAGGCGCAGCTCCTGGAAACTGCGCTAATGAGGATGTCGACCGTTCCGAGGATACAGCTAACCGCACTTTCGACATTCCTATTGTCTTCAAAGTACTCTTGCCGAGATGCCTATTGCCTGTCCCTAGAAGAAACAGGAACTTCGAGAGAACTTCTGGTACAGAAAGCGCAGGATGATTTATACTTTTGGGGCCAGCAGTAAAAACCCGCTTCGCGTTGATGGCACTACCAGGGGGCCTACTGCCAAAGGTCTAGAAACCACGCAACCCGGAGGACCAACTAGAAGCTAATATCTGGCGCGAGGACCACTCCCGGCACGGCCGTAAACAAGCTCCTAGTGAACATCGCCATCCAACACCTTCTGCACAAGGGTAACTTAGAGACACTGCATATGGACGAGTTGATCGAAAGACTTGGCCTTACTCAGTTCACCACGAACAGTCTATATCGGAGAATTGTGATCAAGAAGCTCAGCAGTGCTCTATCTTATCTACTTGTAAGGCTACAAGACCAGAGACATATTATTCACCGGGCCTCTATGTCTCCTCAGGCGGGGGCGCAAGTCTCTCTTGGAGCATCACTCCGACTTTCCTGATAAGTCCAATGCCTCACTGGGCCTTCTTCGGAAGGAGAAATCATCCTTTCCTCCCAAGAAAAGCAATACCCATCAAGGGAACGACGCAGTATACATAACACCCTGAGTCTACGAAAACATGCCTCGCAAGAACACCAAGAACCGGGTCGACGTTGAGTTTAGAATCTATTTTGATACCCCCAACCTTAACAACATTGATGTCAGGTCTGATGTTGCTGTCAAGATGTTGTATCAAAATAGGTGCCAATCTGGTTTTGGCCAGATTCAATTTTAGGAAATACAGACCTCGAACTTCATGACGATGCAAGATCCCACCTTTCAATCCCAAAGGCCCTTTGCAACCTTACTGACTACTTGATAGACATAGAGGCCATTGTGTGGGTTTCGAGGAGTCGACTACTGTTTAGATCCCATATGCTCGAAGAGAACGCATATCCTCCTCGCAACGAAGACCTTGGTACATCAAGATAGACAGCTGAACCGAAGACTTGTAGCTGTTCAAGAACCTTGGCCAATAGCCTCGTTCTCATATTCGATGAAGCCTTACTCAAAGAAAAGTTGTCTACAACAAAGGCATCCGTACAACAAACCAACAAATGTCAACGGCATCTTATGTAGCGGGTGTCCTGGTCAACGACGAGTAAGAAACTTCATATTGTTAAGGCGACGTCCATCTATATATACTAGACGAATATGGCAGAAGCCTGACGCTCGCCGTTGGTGTTTGTTGCGATCATGCGTTCGAAGATCTTACCTTACCCTGGAAGAATATTGGGAAGGAAGAGGACACCGGTCCGGAAATGTGTTCCTGGTATCAGAGGACTTCTCCGCACGGCCGAAACGGTCTATAACTAGGATCAGGCTGGACAGCAACTCGAAACTCTGCGTCAACAAGTACGCCGACATTCAGAACAAGCACGAGTGGAGGCAACATGCCTTTTATTATATAACCATGTTATACGGTATGCGTTACATCACCACAACGCTCGACATGCCACTCCTGCTTAGAGGATTGGCTGGACGAAGGCCTGGAACGACAAAGACTACTGCACGAGGTCGAAATCCAGCGCAACCCAAAACCGACTCAGACATCATCGTATCGGAAAATACTCTGTCCCTATTATATACTCGAAGAAAGGAATTTGGAGACAACTGCGAGCTCCCCTTTGTAAACCCCTACCCAGGCTACCATACCGTGTTCTGCTTCGGCTGCGCCCCGCCATCGAATTCGCCTTCTGGAAGTTTGCTGCGAGGCTGGTAAGACTATTACCACTGGAAGTTGCAGGTCATGCATCCCTCTTGGCGGTAGCGCTTTTGGCGTTTGCCTCATTGACGGAGACTCTTCTGACGAGGAGCATGCTCTTCATGCCGTTCTCTACCCCCTACGCCCAGCTCGTATAGAAGCTACATAAATCCGGAATGTCCAAGCCGTATATTGTCGGCAATCGCGGCGCTTGTATGAACCGCTCCCGGCTCAGGAAGAAGTCTACTCCCAGATCCAGATCAATGGAAATTTGGTTCCAAACCTCGTTGGGATATTTGACATCTCGCCTGGCAAGCTTCTTGAGAAGCTGCTGTCATTGCGGGTCAGATTCCTAGGATGAGGGCGAGGACGAGGACTATCTGGAATCTATCCACAAGCCAGATGGTCAGCAACCATGTCATGCAATTGAACGAAAGTCTGGAAGCAGTTTGATAAATACTCTGCTCTTACACAAGAATGGCGTCCGGCAATACTCGGTGACAGAGGAACTTCCACTACAGCCGCCTCCGTGCAACAGGTAGTCTTACCCACAAGACATGCTGAGTCTCATCCCACTTGAGTATCACCGTCGGGATTTTGGTGAACTCCGACAACGGATATCTCGCCCTGCTAGGGGTGCCAATCAGGCTTCAGTAGGGAGCTGGCTACCTCTTACCATTGAGCCATCAGGAGCGGACTCCACGATCTATGCTCTTGACTACCACCGGCTCGGAGACCCCTTGTGAATAGAACCCTTATTAGAACTGGAAGAAATCGAAGACGCCTTACGAATACAGCACAGTTGAATTGAAACAGCACCCTCAAACGGATGAAGACATCTGCGGGGGCCCAATCCTTGATGTATGGATTGGATCCAGCTGTGAGTATCGACCTTTCCATTGCCCATAGACTTACTGACATCTTTACAGCTCGGGGGACTCGAACTCACGAGAATTTCAGTTTACAACGTGACCCCGTCATAGACATTGAAGCGCGAAGCATCCTGGAATGCTGTCAGGTCAAGAACAAGCCCACATACAATGGATGAAGATGTCAACTGGAGGCATACGAACCTGTCTCTCATATAAATACCCCAGAAGCAACGAGTTATTTGATATGAAATCCTGACAAAACGGATGGTATGGAACCTCTCCAACACATAAACCCAATGAATACTAACGGCTTAGTGACAGTAGCAGTCTTCATGGCCTGTGGCTCCAGATGCTATTCAACAGCCTTGGTGTTGACGATGATGAAGATTTCAGGGACACTACCGATGGGAGAAACTTCATTCGACAACTATATATATGGGCCTACGCAAAGTCCAGACGATAGCGAAAATACAAAACAGCCTAACATGAAGGTGCCGGCCGCGCAGCACGTCGGAGTCGGCGATTGACCGACAAGTCCAGCGAGCTTTGGGATGTCTTTTAAAACATCTAGCCGAAGGCACATATGCTATCGAAGACGCATACGACGTTGACGACTGCGTTCTGAACATCTTGGGACGACCAACGCAAGGTAGCATAATTCCCTATACTATAATGCTCGCCTGGCATAACTACGACCAACGTCGCTTCCACAACCGATGCTTATTTCCTTGAACTTCCTCGGCCATCACCCAACACGACTTGGCCTCAGCGAAGTAGCCTCCACTTATGGAGGGTTAAGTGGTGATACAGTCGTGGCCATGCATACTGGGTGCAGAGTGGGATCAAAAGTCCTGATCCTGACAACTGCCACTCGGCCTATATACCTGCCATCGCAGAAGAGACTTTTGTGGGAGATCTTGGGAAGCGAGCTTCGTATTTCTCGATACAAGAATCAGTAAAGTATATCACGATGACAATGTCCCGAAAGTGAGAAGTCACCATAGACGCCCAGCAGGCCAAGAAGTGGGAGCTCAACAAGATACTATGGATAGAATGGGACCGTAAGTATCAGGGCAGTATCCAAGACAATACCATCCACTAACGCTCGTCCTGTAGCGGCGAATGTTATGCAGATCACCAGCTACAGGTTTACAGAGAGTGGGTGCATTCTCTTCTCTTGCGATAGTAAGTAGAGAGAGAAGCCTGTCCGCATCTCTGGGTTCAACCTTGGCCAGGATAATCTTCAAGCCACATTCATTTTCATGTCCAGAGCAGGATTCAAACAGCAGCAATCCCAACTACCTCTTCGTGGGAACTCGGAAGGTTACAAAGTCTTCTCTTTCATCAGAGTCGCGGAGATCAGAGCGCGACCGGGCCCGTTCCAGACGAACCTTGCACGGATGGACTTCTGAAGTCAGGTCGTGTCTCCACGACTAGATGATAGCCTTCCGAGATCCACCAATGCCATTAGCAGGTCGCTGAATAGTCTACACTGCCGGTTGCAGACATTCCGAATCTAAGGCCAGGTACCAGAGAAAGAGTATATTGATATCGGGATGCTGCTGCTATACAAGAACATGAAGCAGAAGCGAACATTCTCCCAATCAGCAATCAGAAAGGACATATATAAGCAGTGTGATTAGTGGAACAGAATCCGCTGTCAAATTAAGGATGACGAATACTCTCCCCTCTCACCATGGGAACTACCACCCAACGGTAAGAACGTTCAATTGGACGACTTAACCACTGCTTTAATCAAGATCCTCCAGCTGACTTAGATCCATAGATCATAATCGTGCCTTTCACTGTGTGCTATTTTAGTCCAATGCGACGAGCCACAAAGACAAAACCGAGCACCGTCGAGAAGAGTCCAGCTGGTCTTGCCTCCCAACATTCCGAATTTACTTCAGAGTGCTCGACGATTCCATCCAAAACGTGGAGAAACTTCAATTGCTCGCGGGTATCGTAGAATATCCTACCAAGCCGATCACATGCTACACGATATATATACTGCAAGGCACATATGGGAGAAGCCATCCCAGTACCCCCGGAACTTCACTGGGCTGCGTGGGTTGCCAGACGGCAATGTGACTTTTTTCCCTCGTCATGATGGCGACCACGTTTCAAAGCCAACTCTACTACACAAGCTTTGGACAAGCAGAGAAACATCGAGAGAAAGCAGCCCGAACGGCTTGAACACGCCATCAACGGTACTCAACATCTCCCGCTATGCCTATGAGAAGGGTCTTGCAGTAACCCGAGGCAGGTTCTCATGTGGCCGAGGCTGCCTTTCCACCCTTCAGAAATATATACCATTGGTAAAGAATGACCAGAAGATTGGTTTAGCTCCGGCCTGTCATTGGTTGATGTTGGCGGAAGCTCAAGGGCCACTGCCCTAGCCTGCATCAGCATCTATTTCAGCCTCGGTCTCAACTATCTTCACAGTCCACGCGCGAGGGCATGTAGCCCTGATGTAATCATCCGAGATGAGAGACAGCGACTTCCAGTCCTGATGACAAAGCACGCCAAACGGAATAATGGAAGCGCGTCCAACAGTTCCGGATAGGATGCAAAAGTCTCTTGACTCTCGTGGATGCTTCATTTGAACATCTCGGCTTTTCATCTATACATGTTCATCCGCATTAGCATACATATAAATCAATTTGCGCAAAGTCTCAGCCCGTCATTGTTGAGGCAGCCTTGCCCCGTTCAGTGGATTAGTTGTCGCAGAACAGATGCTACCAGGGACTATGCGGGCAAATGTTTGTCCCAGTGTTCTAATTGGGGTGAAACCGTAGAGACACTTAGAGCCTTACCGTGGGGGGAGTCTCGCGGTATCAGCACACGAATCGCCGGTGCCATCAGACATTCTTGAAGGGCCCTATTAGCTAGGAATGCATACAAGGTGCATTTCTTTGGTAAATCCCGACTTGCGCAGGTCATTGGAGTCTAAGAACTTCCGAGACCGCTGGTGGTTCTTTGGTTGGCTCTCAACACCTAACGAGGGAACGATATCTCGCACTCCTGTGTTTTAGCTTTCATAAGAGAGTACAGAAGTGCCGAAACCGGTTCCTTGTGTTCTTGAGGGTTCCTGTAGTCCCACTCCCCTGACTATTTATTCCCCTCTTCCCTCACCTCCAGCGGCCTGTCCGCTCATCGTCGATATTCTGTATCATACTCTCTTCTTTCGCTGTAGTTAACCTGGACTACGGAGATGTGACGCCTTATCAGACCGATAGTTGGATGTATACTACGAGATCAGTTACATGTTCGCGCGCCAGGGTTGAGATTCCAAAAGGCGAAGAGTATATAAACGGGGTCTGAACAAATTGACAGTAGGTCCCGGCGGTTTCTGCGACATGACCAACATCAAACACATGGCCTTCCCGAGTCGAAGAGAAACATCGACTTCGACGACAGTATGTCCAATAGACTGGTCATATAGATACTAGACCTCAGACATATCCTTTTATGGGAAGACACATCCTCAACTTTCCGAAAGGCAGTCTCGCACCTGAGATGAAGCCGGTGGTCATCGCGGTTAACTCCATGCAGCAGATCGATGGTCGCGCCGCTAGCGACTTCCGTACCTACCTTCAGCAGTCAAAGGTGTCCTACTCCCGAGAGACAGCTTGTATGATGGAGCCCAGCGATCTGAACCATGATTGAACACACCAGACCTTTCCGGTTAGCTCTTGTTGACTTTATGTCCAGACAGCTGTCACACTCCTATGCACCAGTACTCGACAGAGATCACCGGAACGTCAAAAATGCTTACCTGCGGTCGGGGCCTTCGGGATCATCCCATCTTCCGGTCACTGCTGTTCTACCCCGCAAATCCCATCGTCACCGCCTTCAACAACAGCCGTACGAACCAAGCGTGAAGGGCTTTCAAAGTCTGACGACATGCCGTTAACCGGCTGCCAAAAAGAAGTTTTCCTAGAAGGGATGAGATGTTACTTTCTTAGAGGAGTAATACATGGCAGGGAAAATGCGATGGGCACGAGTGAGAGTCAATGTTCTGATCAGACGGCACAGCACACCCGGCATTTTCGAGCACTGGCTTAATCGTGCTACAAGGAAATGCGGCTTGCTCTGTCCACGATTCCTCTGCCAGAATATTACGAAGTGGCAATAAACAACCACATCATCTGGAGTCGCCCCGTTTCAGGAGCTAAGGAGCACAACAGCAAATGGTTTATGGAAGTAATGTAGACACATAGGTGTACCTATATCATACACCCAATCTCGAAGTTACACGGAACCCACGATCCGAACCGCGATGGCAACACTCACGACATCGACCTAACCTTAGGAGAATTCGTCTCTACGACCATCTCCTCTGGCAGGCTTGTCCCGCCTACAAACAAACAGTAGGGAATGGCCTCAAGCGACAATATCCCATGTGTCGCACCGATCTCAGGCGCTGCAGTCGGAGTTCTTCTTCCGCTCTCCACTCCTGGACAACACCCGGCTCGCACGAATGAGAGGACCGCAATCATCGCCCCCTGCAGGACGGAATTTGAGTTCAGGCAGTGTTCCAGAGTGACTCTTGTATTGATCTCGTTGGATGACATCGCCAGTCGACCTCCGCAGAAGCACCATGAGAGATTCAAGCGGGCATTTGCATACTGTGTTGCAGAGCCTCCAGACATCGCTATAGAGACTGTGCCATCGTTTTTACACGTCGGCGCCCGTTTAGCTCTACGGGCTTATGTACGGAGAGGGACTGTGCCACACTAGATGTGGGCATTGGGAGCTGGGAGTGCGCATCCTGCTTACAACAGGGCATCCGAGATTGTAAAGGGTCTATGTCCTCGTGTAACCCGTGCTCTACATTGGCTCTGGGCAATTACCGATAGCTTTATGGGACGCAAAATCGATAAAGCACTCGTCGACTCGCAACAAATCGCTGGCTTCGCTTCCCAAGATAATTCGAGGGTGTTATAGGAAATCCCGGCGCCACGCCATCCGGTGACCCCTTCCGTTTCATGCTGATAGATAGCGAGCGGACAGGACCATTCCGCCATGCTTTGTGCAGCCCCAGATCGTGGCGCATTCGCGGATGAGACTAGTCGGAGAGAGTCCGCAACAATGAGACCTCAAAAATTGACTTACGCAATGAGGACGAACCTGACGACCGGCAACTTCTTAGTGGCGGGTGTAACAACTATAACGCACAGGAGGAAATGTTGTTAATCCGACGGCACAAAGCCACAACTCCTTCCCAACGGCAAAAGAGTTGAACACCAAGTGGGATGAAAGCCACTTACCTTCTGATGGCGACTACTGCTACTATATACTGTTTGGTATCTTACCCAGACAGATGATCACCCACCTGAAATTACATGTTTGGCGAAACAGAAGGATAGGTAATGGCTCGGTGAAGCTCTTCAAACGGCCTGGAGTCAGATACCTTCGCCTACGTCTTGTTGCACCCGGCAGTGATCCGCCCGAACGTTTGGGAGATCATGGCCCCAACTCTGAGGTCGAGACCACCGACTCCCTCAAACTTTCCCTTTCATCCTTGTGTGTCTCACGTACTGGATCCAAACGGGTGAAGTTTGATAATCGTCTAGAAACAACTTTCCACCGACGGTCAACCGTTGGTGGAGCTTGCTTACATTCAAGAAACCATCTCATGGCAAACCAATTATATATATCAATCGATTCGCGGCCGATACCGAAACCACACAGATTTCCTCAATTAGAATCTCAAGGGCATGATAGAAACTTCCGACGAGGAGGCGATGGACGTGGCGGTATTCAGAAGGGTACCGAAAGCGCGTCGCGCTACTGTCGTGTAAGTTCTCAGGGTTCTCATCCAGTATTCCCAACACTTTGATACTAATACCTCAGCATAGTATGGTTTAACGAAGCATCTCGTTCACGACTGCCTTCAGCAGGAGGAGTCATCTCGGCGCAAGGTAAGATAGTAGCAGCTGGAGGTCATACAGCTCCTGCGCCGATGCCTGATCTCCCATCCCCTGCGCCGCCGTCTCTTTCCGGCTTCGATTGGGTCTGGAAACCGACAATCGACCGGTACGCCGGGGTACCGAGTTCCGACTTGCCAGCCAATCGGAGGAGCATCAAGCATTTATGAGATACATTGCTGAGCAATGTGTCGCCAAGAAATAACCGACTAAATACTCCCGATTGGAGCGCAATGAGGTAGGAATTCTGAGACACGTCGGACAATGACTTTCGAACACTTTAGATCCAGCTGCTAACAGTTAATAGCTTCAAAGCTCGTTCCGGATAGCTGACCTGAAATACTTGTCCTGTATATATAAACGGGTCCGTTCCAGCATCACGCAGATGAGACGACATGCACTACATCCGTTCTGGATTGATTCCTCAACCGTTGTGACCTGTTGCAGTGTCTGCTTTTTTTCAACACCTCCAACCAGTACTTTGGAGAGAGAGAATGGAACCTACTGGGTTGTGCTCAAGACATACCACCCCAACCCAGCTGAGACTCACATCAGCATTTTATATCTCGCTTTGGATGAAACTGGTCTGAATTCGTGATATATTTTTCACAACGGTATCGATTGATCAACTCGTCTATCGAAGTATCAACTTTGGAAATATATGGCTCTTTACAAACCTTAAGAACGACATACGCCAGCGTTGGTCGTCTTTGTCTGTGAAAGGCAAGTGCTCCAACAAGCGATTGCACATCAGACATGACACTCATGACGATTGGACCATCAACTATATGCACCCAGAGCCTCAACCGCCATTTCGATAGCCATTACAGGTCGCACGGCTTAGCCCTATTCCTCGAGCGTCTGGAACGCCCATGCGCCTCCTAGGACGTATCAAGCTTCAGCAGAGGACGTTAATTACTCAACGTGCCAAGTTGAACACTACCATCCAACCCCTGGCAGATCTCGTCAACACCGAAGTTCTGCGCACGCTGTAAGCGCACTATATATACGGATGAAGAACTGATACCCCTGCCCATCCGCGCAAGGTTTCCGCCCTAGCGATTGACAAGAAATCGGTCAGGTTTCCGGATATATACCAGACTGCCAGCCCACTTGCATTGCAATCAACAAGGTCACTATGTCATTGTTCGGAGTATTGGCAGCTCGGACAATGAGCTATCCCTCTAGCATTCCTGCTCGTGTAGGCTTTCTCGATCCTCCAAGATATCACTATCACCAACAATCTCTTCTGGTTACCTTTCCAGACTCTCTACAGGCCAAAAGGTTTCTGCATGAGGCCTTGTCGAATAACGTGCTGTCCCATAGCACACACGGATGTAACCTGGGAGGATACAGGGATAGGTCCTGGTTGAACCTAGATTTGACTCGTGCCTGGGTAAGATCTGTAAGTCTATCTCCACACCCCGTTAGATGCCCCTCGCTGAACCCGTGCAGAAGAAGCTTTTGCCCAAGCGCGTAGCACCTGTTCGCCAGAAACACGTACCTGTCTCTCCAGGTCCAGCCGGTCGCACGAGAGAATGAAGGTAGAGATGAATTAAGGACGTGCCTAATGTTAATACTGCCCAGTGTCTCTATCCAGTCTGTTTACATCGATGCGGTCCAGCGACTTGAAACTGGACCTTATATCAGATTTGGTCACTACCCATACGATACGGATCTGCTATACTCATCTCATACCGTGTCCATTATCCTCGACATGACTCCCAGATTGATGGATAGGAAGAGATAGCCCCTACCACTACCTACGATGTAAAGCATCATCTGAACTTCTCGCCTCTCGTCTTCAACACACCCAAGCTATACTGAATCAATTGGGAGAGCCCAAGAAATGTTTCTTACTTTGTCCCCAACACTGCGCCACGAACAAGAATTTGATCTCCTGCCGCAAGTCCTTTCCTGCTTGATGTATATATATTACACAGGATGTTATCGCCAAAGGATATGAAGGCGAAGAGGAAAATGATACAGCCCAATTCAATGCCGCAGTCGCTAAGTTCACCAGACGGGAGATGCCATCGTCAATGAGCCCACTGAAGATGAGACATCTGCTGCTTGTGGTACCGACAATCAGCATCAGGAAGACGAAGGTGAAGATGAGACGGTCGCTGCCAATCGGGCAGACAATGATGTTAGAAGGGAGGAGCCAGGGCAGATCATTGTTGCAACTGCTCTACTCGGTGACTGCGATATGTTTCTACCTGTGCGAGAACATATGCTCCCGATCGGAACAAATTGATCAGTTACTGGCTTCTCTATAAGCCATCTGGTCTCATATAGATGAATCTCTGCCGTTGTTTGCGAACCAGACGTGGGTTCCATAGTCAACAGTCAGCTTGGAGAGTACACCTTCTGCCTCTTCGGCCTCGATGATCCATCCCTCCCAGGGTTCCTGGAACGTTGCTATGCCCTGAAGATTCTACCACCTCGACGAGTGTTGCGGCTGCAGTCAAGCAGCCCAAGATGTCTATTTGTCTACTTCAAAAGCTGGGCGCAGAAGACGCGCTGAATTGCCAAATCATATCACTTCCCGGAAAACCAACCACGTCGGCTATGAACAAATATCTTCGTCCACTGAGATTTGCTCATGGGAAGTTTGACTCTGCCAAGTGGAGAAAGAGGTCAGTATAAGCTTTTATTATATCTGTACGCTGTTACCAATGAGTTCTTCAGATTGGTATAGCTGAAGCTTGGAAGAAAGACACTTCGATTGAAGCAGCTGACCCGGGGTCTACTTTTCATGGCGATGATCCAGTCACTCTTTGGGGCGCCGGGACATCTGCCAACAGAATATATCAACGGAATAGTATCGTTAAGGTGGACTCTGCATGTGTACCAGGCGATCTATCGAACCCACACGCCCAACATGCAACGAATGGATCGTGTTGTCAATATATACTACTACTTTTGCTACGATCTTCCGCAGGGACCGGCCGTTTTCCCCATGCCAATGCGAAAAAGTCCGATTCTCTTCCTCTGTCCGACGGATAAAATCCCTCGCGAACAGACCAACTAAATCGCTATATATAGATCGCCCGTGCGTGGAATTCAAGACATGGCACTGCGTCCGAGGCATTCGCTTGGTCGCCCGCCGGGTGGAAACTCGGAGAGTAACTTGGAACTTCGAGGAAGACGACCTCCACACAGCGACGACACCTGTTTACTTTCAGAGTCTACAAAGGACTTCCGGTTCAAAGGAGGTTCGCAGATAACAATATTCTAGACAGACTGCTTTCCGTCTCTCGCTTGTTTCAAGCAAAAGCACTATCAGTGTCTACCCCGTCGCAGGGTTCGTCTACGTTGCAACATATCTAGTATATATGTGCTCACCTCGTCGGCGATAGTGTTGAGGGGCTGGAGGCGACAGTGAGTACTGTCCGTATTCCTGTTTCCGCAAGCAGTGACGAGAGGGACCATGGATCATCTATACTACATAGTGACCATGATGGAGACTACAGACATGCTATTGGTTGGCTTGATATGCCGTCTGGACACGAAGAAAACCGTTCGGCTCAAACCCAGCACCACCAGATGGAAGATCGCTCCAAAGGGGACCGATGAATGTCGAACTAGGGTCTTCTGAAGGACTGAATCGAGCATGACCACTGATCCGTCCAGTCCTGGGCTCCGCATCTGGAAGTCGGTGCGCTGGTCCGCCTCGGCCTTGACTAGCTCTCACGGCCAAAGGTTCAGTTTTACGACGTCCAAAGACACCACTTGATGTTTGCCGAAGAAAGTATCGATTTCAATCATGAGAGTCGCAAATCGAGATATGCTCTCGGGTCTGAGAGACATATATACACCTGGCCAAAATACTACAGCGCCTAGCCGAAGGGGCGGCAAAGACGAAGGCGAAGACGAACCTGGTCCTAGTTGTCGATGCTATCGCAACTCTTTGGCCAGAATCATGCATGCTGAATATTCTTCTTTCAAGTCTGCAGCTGAAGGAAACCTATCTCAAGTCTAAACCCATCAAGACGTTCTACGTTGGAATTTCAGCGGTCATATGCAATTCAATCATTAGCCTAGGGTGGAAATGACTCCCCGATGGAGACCAAATGCTTGACGCGTGTAGCCGACGGGGGCAAACGATGTGATGCAGCTGTCTTTGAGGAGTTCTAGTGTTCGTGTTCCTCGCTGACTATTCTGATGGCAATGTTAGCGCAAGCCTATCTGAGTGCGATTACTTTGTGCTATCAGAAGTCTACTTCAAAATACCCCCTCTAGTCCTCCAATCGCCGTCAAGCAATAAAGCCCACCAGGATTCGTTTATGCATTATAGTACTCCAGGCATTTGAAGCCAGTTCTGAAAGTCCCTGTTCAAAAAGGCTCTTGGGACCGAGCCCGGGAGGCCTAGGCAGCTTCGGTCACGTTTCAGGCTGCATCTCATATATACGATTTACGACAGCTGATATATCTTGACGCATCAGGCAGTTTCTACATCTTGCACTTTGCCTCACAACGGCAAGAATGGACCTTAAAAGGAGCTCAAGAAATATGTCGAAGCGACAAATGCTGGCAATCTCGCCACCGTCTTATATATTCCGGTGTCGCCGATTTGTGCCAACGAAAAGCAACATTTCCTCTCGGTGCCCGTTGGTAACCTCCGCCTTCCAAAATACATTTGTCCGGCGTCTGGCCGCTCGAAACAGTCACATTTGCCGACCTTCAGTGAGTTACAGGAAGATGATATGGCGATGGAGATGATGGAAGTCGGTCTGGTCTTTGCAGATGGGAAATATTGACGACTTGGGTTTCAGATGACCACGCCAGTCACATCGGACCAGACACGGAACTACCGATGGAAGACTTCAGCGATCACTGAACAATTACTCATATAGTAAAGTGACACCATCTCCCTCTTTTCCGGGAGAGTATACGATCAATTCGACATCTAAGACTAGGAAAGGCTCTCGTCCACAGAGCGATGATCCCAACACCCTGCGTTCTCAGACTGTCATTGGACAACGAGTGGCAGATCGCACCGCCAGACGATTCTAATGGTCAGATTTATATAAGTTAGAATTATGCCCCAGACAGTCTTGGCTATTTGGGAGACATCATCAGGATCGCCGTCCAGTTTATCGGGGAATCTACTACGATTCGTGGCAGACCATTAGTGAACTAGTGCAACAACGATTGGAAGCCTTTGAAACACCCAAAGGTAAATTGTCGGTTATCTCGCTATCCCACTGCGATGTACTGCAGCAGACTAAAGCAATCAATTATATATACCATTCAGCAGACCCTCTGAGGAACCGCACGCTACTGTGGTCGAGCGTGAGCAATTTGCTTTGACGATGGAAAGCAAGTGCACTTCGCCTTCTTCAGTGTCCTTTCTCCGCAGCGCTCGGAAAATACTGCACCTTCACGGCACGAGTTAAGGAAAGTCATGATTTGACCGACTTGGTATATATCGCCCCTCAATCGGACCACTTTGCTGGCTTGTGAGTGACAGCGAACTGGACAGCCCACCCAACGAGTCCTGCAGGAGCTCCGAGGAACGTGAGTACTTACGAAGGCCGATTAATCCTAAGGCTGGCGTGCAGAGCGGAATGCCCCACAAACTATGCCCGGAGCAGTAATTACTGGTATGGCGGGATCTTGAAGACCACCGACAAGTTCGCCGACCACAATGTAGATCTCGTACCTTGCGTATGCCGATGGTTCGTACGAGTTAGTAGGATATCTACGAATGGAACTCGTTGTTCCCGACTTTTCATATTGCAGTCTCAATCGAGCATGGTCGCTTGTATCGTCTCAAGGCACATCGAGCAGCCAAGAGGGGTAGAGAGAAAGCAACATCAGCCATGACGTCCCCTCCTAAAGATGATCCAGGTCGAATCACATGTTTCAGATTCTACTTATCACTTCTATAACTCTTTCGAGACTGCCTTCGCGGTACAATAACCTCTATCTCTGGTTCTATGAAAGCGTCTCCGTTAGTCAAGGTCGCGTTGGAGCAGGCAGCAACGGCCACAGCACGGGCGCTGCCCACGCCAATCGAAACTGCGTAGGCCGACTGGGTATATTAGAGCAACTGTTACTATAGCCGCAAGGCTTCCAACCCGTCTTGCAAGTCCTGTTGCACATGGTACAATTTCTTCAACGACTTCATCATCATTAGCAGTGCTTTGATGGTTTGATACTAAGCTTAACCAAGACATCATTCAGACGAAAGACCATTCATTATCCCTTTTCGTCTGGCATTTATAATAGACACCCCATTATCCAGGTAGCCGATTCTCTCCTACGACTCGACCTTATAGAAACGGAGACTGCCACTTCGAGGATCTACGGCAGAGTACCAAGCGACTCACCTTCCTTAAAGGCTGCCCTACGACATAATTCACACACAACGCGCACTCTTATAAAGGTTTCCTCCCTCAGGCGAGGGCCTGATCGCCACATCGTGCAGACAATTTCCTTCGATGCAGCGTGTTTTTGACGATCCCAGCCACGGATGTTGGCCATAGCTGGAAGTATGGTTAGCGTCGAGCCATCCTTTTCCATCGGACCGTGGTGGTCAGCGTCGCTTATATATTTGCAATCATCGTGGGAAACAAATTCTCCCTCCTTGGTTACGTTGCTGGCCGGAAACATTTGTCTAGAACCCTGCTGCAAACAACTGGCAGAACCAGTCTAACCTCAAGGGTTCTGAACAACATTTAGCATTGATCTCATGAAGAAGGCGTTACATTCTAAAGGCCTGTGGTGCATGAGACTACTCTTTCGTCACTCGACTATACTCTTCTATATAGGCACTCTGGACGGTTCAAACCATCACTGTGTATTAGACCGGTAGCGATTAGTGCGCTGGTGACCATCGACAAAGTCAACTAGCTCCTTCTATTTACTGCACGTCGTCTTCTTCCGGATCTGATACGGCCAAGGCGCCGGCCGATGGATCGTTCTTCCATTTATCAGAGACAATCTATTCGCTTTCGTGCCCGGTCGTCCATGGTATGATCCTCTCGACTGACGATTGCAAGATGAGTCAAACAGGTGCTAGTGGCTGTAGCTATAACGGTTCACGACTGGTCTTCCGCCACAACGTCTCGGCGTGAAGGCACGATATATTACATCTCTAAATGAACACGGATCGGCATCGGTCGGATGGCTTTTGTAAACCTAGACGGCGCCTACACTATCTCTGCCGCGGCTTCCAGCACGATTGTCTACATTTTGGCATGTCCTGTTACCGCCGAATATTATATAGCTTGTGGCATCGACTGCTCGATTTGCAGGACAATGTCCAATCCGTCGCGTCGCTCCACAGCCTACTCCGTAGAAGCGTCACCAAGCGCTGACCTGTCGCCATCACGGCCATATTGTTCTGGATACCTTTGGCGGATCGGGAACGGGTGGAATGACCTTGGGTACATCATCTCACCATCTCGCTCAGGTGACTCGAAACCACTCTAGCAAAGTTCACAATCTGGACTTCAGATCAGAGCCTCGGCAAGAAGTTTGCTACTAGAGCTTCACTTACAAACCTTCCCGGTGGCGGAGACGAGATTGTTGTGCAGGGGCGAAATTATCACATTGGTCGAAACATATATATTGCCAAATATCCTGGGCAGACTCAGCCAGTATCTTTCGGAAGGAGCCTCACGTCTGACAGCAACGATGAACTTCTGAGAGTTCTAATACAAACCGCCCGACTGAGCCAACATATCACAACTTCCTGAACGAAAGTACGCTGGCGTTCACGGACCCATACGAGATTCACTTCAATGTGCCGCTGGGACTGGTTCTTGAAATATGTGGCAAATGCTTTCTTATATACTACCCCTCCGCGATCGTCTAGAGAATATATAAACCAGACGTGGTCCCTCCGTGCTGACAGTGCCTCCATAGTGCACTGGCTAGCAACAGTGCTGCTAGATGCTGGGTCTCCGAAGTCAATCTAAGCGCTACGAGCACTGTATTCTGGGTCGGTGCTGCAAGTGGGTTATGCACACGTCCCCTTTCCACTTGAATCAATCTGCGTATTCAACAAGTGGAAGCAACTATCTCAGCTGCTCTCAAGCCTCAACCGCACGGCTGAGTTTATATACTATACACTTTTAGAGAAAAGGCTCTATCCATAACTTAGGATACAACTTCTAGTTACCAGACAAAATGAGTGACGCGAGCTGGTTCAGTGTTTTGTTGCTTTCTTGGCAATCACTGGACTTTTTTCGTGCCTCCCCAACTCTTTTTGGTACCTACCTCTTGCGCAATCACTTTTAAATGTCACCAGACTCATCGTCGTCAGAGTCATCATCACCACCTCCTCCCAGCCGATACATGATGGGCGAGCCCCTACCGCTTCCTGCACCTCATGGATTTCCCTCTCATCAACCAACAATCCACGGGGTGAATCCAGCTTGGTACAACAGGTACGTTCAAGCATGGGAACACTACCCCACCAACCAGCCAGTGGCAGTTTAAACTTGGAAGAAGCTGCTTATAACTTCATACCTAAGCAATCTTTATTCCTTAAACGGTAAATCAATGCTGGCTAGCGGGCATACAGATTCTTACTAGGCAACAAGAATACATCATGCATTACCATCTCGCCCTAGAAGAAGCATTTATAGCATCATCTCCAAAACATCTCTCACACTTCTTTTTCATACTTCCATACCATCGACTGATCAGTACCCTGCGGATGTTCTGGCTCCACCATCGTTGGGTTACGCCAATGTGATGGTTCCGGGAAGCTGGACCAAGTTTGTTATATATATCAACGGGGCAACTTGGGTGAAATCAACATATACCTATGAAAAGGAACGACATGCCTAAGAGATCTAGGCTTTACGCCTTTGTAACCGCAAACAGGCCAAGGACTTTCGCACTCATCTTCAGGCGTCCAGGGTCTCTTACTCGAGAGACTGCCTCATTATGGAGGCAGAATTCAAGGTCCCGCCACACTTGCATCCCCGAATCCTACGCGAACACCTCTGGCCTGAGAATGGCTTGTCAGCATATGCCTCCTGTACTGTTTTTCGAGGCCTCCGGCACGAGCTTCCATATACTATACCATATCACTCGCCTTTCAGCATACACGGGCCAAGACATGGTTCCACCTGTCGGGGCTACGAAATGGTCCGCAATTGCATTGTTCCTCCCTTCCTCCCATTGCATCAAGCTGAACACGGTTGCAAGTCCAGACTACGATTTCAAAAGGCGGTGTACCGTGTCAATGGCATATGCATATATAGCAGCAATACTAGGAAGGCCAAAGCTGAAGCGCATGAACGTGGGGAGTCGAACTTGGCCTGCCGCCTGAAGTTCGACGCGTGTGAGCGTACCACCGGCTCCCTCCTATGTGAGAGAATTGCCCATTTGGAGGAGCGAGATATCCAACTTAACGCGCCATCGGATTTGTAAAATTCAGACGGCGATAAAGACCACGAACCTGTGATCAACTCATACCAGCCAGCCGAAGCTGAGTATAACAGCCACATGATCGCACATCGGATACTTATATATACTCGCACACCCGTAGAATATCCAAGGCGATACCCAAAAGAACGCTTTCTTAAATTATATAGGCACCAACGTCGAGTCATTCATGATGGTTGAGTTCATTTGACCACCACCTGGCAGCATGAAAACCACCGTGGCTTGTCTCTACTCACCCCTTCCATCACTCGACAGAGAAGTCAGCTCGGCGACGCTTCCCCGAAATCAGCTTGGAGGAGAATTACAACACCAATGATATCTAGCGATGATCTGTTGAGCAGGACATTGTTTAGAATGTGTTTTCCAGGAACAAATACAAATCTCAGGGGCGACCCCTATCTGACCAGGAGGAGAAGCTTGGTGTCTCTTCCTATTATATATCGCACAGGACCGGACCTGCGGCAGACCCATGAAGAGACGAAGGCCGTGCTCCTCCGTGTTGTTGCTCCATGACAATAAATTCCCCGTTTCCTACGACGATGCCATGTGCTTCTTTAGCAATATTGGCATTCTTCGGATTGCTAACCCCCCAGGATTGCTCTCCCTGTCATCAGACGACCCCAGACGGTAAAGGCTCTCTTCCTTATATAACAGCTACACAGAACTAGCGCATTACAGTATACTCAAAATTAAAAGGGCAACGAAAACAACTTCTGGCGCTAAGGCAACCCATCGCAAGAAGGCCAAATCAAGTCCCACTGTAAGGTCCTGCCATTCCCCTCGCATGCAAGCCCCGAATTCAGATCTGAAATACAAGGGCCTTTTGGAACTCCCTACCCTACCAGTGAGATACCCTTGTTTTATCACATATATTACTATAGCAGTACAAGTAGGCGTTGAAAATGTTGTCAAGCCTTCCTTCTTCTGTACAAAGCCTAAACACGTCAAAGCATCATCAGTACCATACGAACTGTACGCCTGAAGGGCGCGAAGATCGAATGCGATGAGATATTCGAGTCTGAAGCGGGTTGAGGGGCTTCCACAACACAATCAACATTTACATAGTCGGCATCTCCGCCTAACGAGAAGGCGGTAATTGAACTGGTCAATACATACGCGGACTCCTTTGAAAGCTCAATTCGATGACATTTCGATAGTTCGAACATATTTCACTGTTTCGACTCTTGGAGTTACCATCAAGAGCTTGTTAAGCGCCCGAAGTCGCTTTAGAAGAGCCACTGCTGGAACGTGGATCAACTCTATATTATATTCGCAGCGCTCTGGGGGAGGAAGAACTTCACTTTGGTCATATCTACGCATCTATCAACTATACGTACTGCGTGTAAGGCGCATCCGACGCCCTACTAAAAGTCCTGAGAGGCTCTATATATACTCCGCAGGGGGAGATGTGTTGTGATCGAATCTCGCTGCTGGATTCTCAATCCATATATATAACGGGCTGTTGCTTACAAGAATCAAGAGACGACTCCCAACAACGGTCGAGTTACCTCGCCACACAGATTCTCTACCCAACAAAGTCCATCATGCCTTGCAGACATCAATGATGCAACACCCCGTTGGCCCTTGCGCCATCGTAGCAAGCAGACAGAGCCAGAGCATGACGGAGCCGTCGATGGTTAGCGGGTGCGACAACAAATGCCCAATCTGACTGGCGTCGCTGGCAGTATAGAACTCGTTATATATTTACCTATCCTATCTCTAAATGTGCACCAGGAAGGGTATAGGTCACTTGATATATTATTGGGAAGAACCCCTGGATCTGCAAGGATGCCCTCTTCTGGACCGCCGAATACCTGGAACTCTTGAACATTCAGTTCCAGCCCATCTCGGCCGGCTTTGAACATAATGGACGGGTCTATATGAGGCTGCATCTGTGCCCGCCAAAAATGAGTTGTGCATCGTCCGCATGCTCGGCGCCGATACCACCTGTGCAACCGAGACATTCGAACTGACGAATCTCGCTATATACATTATATTATACAACGGTCCTATTAGCCTCCGAAGATGCAGCTGACACCTTCATTCGCAGAAATGAAGAAACATATCAGCTCTCCTCCAGTGCCTGGTCTTTAGGTTGGACTAGGGAGGCAATCCGAATATTTGATGGCCAGTATCGTTCCATCACATCACAACAACAGCGGTGCGTCTCGCAAAGATATACATAGTGATCCAAATCTTGCCTCGAGTACGACTGACGCCTAAAACAACATCATGTATGGCTTGACCGCTCATCCCATCAAGAAACCTCTACACGTAACACAACATCAATAACAATAAAGCGAAAGAGTCAACCATTCTTCTTGGTTTGCCTGGAAGTCGACTTGCCGGACGACATCGCTCGGCTATATATACACAGGACTTCGTCGGTTTCTCCAAAATGCCCACCGACGGCCTCAAGCGTTGGTCTCGCAATGATGCAATTCGAGGACTCAAATTCGACTTCTGCTCGCAGACCCTGGCAACGACGGCGATAGTGGCAATCTAGCTGATGATCTGGATAACTTTTCGGTCCTGATTGGAAAGCATTATAAAACTCCCAATTGAAAGGCCACCTCTGAGTCCCTTATGGTCCGAAGCGCCAAAACCTCGATGCGAAATGCCACTGTCGCCAAGTTCAGTGGCGGTATCATGCTGATAAGTGGGCACGTATCGAACACCCCTCGCCGCATTTTAGGAATAGGAATGCCTCAAAAGGAAGATTCTGTGCCCCTTCTTCCCAAAACGACCCAAGCTACACTAGGCTCGCTTATATCCTAGCTTTTGCTTCTACCTTTGCTTCTTGCAAACTACAACAGGCACTCTACGTATACCCAACCTATACTATAAGATCAGACCTGTCCACAATGCAACAGAAAGGCATATTCAACGATCGTGAGAAGAAACAACTTCGCGCTACGCGTTAGGAAATCGTCACATTTTAAATATTTCCCTCATATTTATTTTTCTGTGCCTTCTTCTGCTTTTATACATCCATGTCTGCATCCAGATTTCTGCATCGAACGATGGGTGGGAAGTGTAGACTCCCAAGACTTCTTCAGTCAAGTCTGACGACAATTACAATGCCCACCACATGCCCGTAGAGAGTTACTCCTGCATCGCTTACACACACGGATATTCTTTTATTTACTATACAATCAATGCCTCTTTACTCTAGCGTAGAGAGAAGAGTGACAAGAAGAAGACGCCGATATCTCAGACCTCAAGCCATGTTTTGGTCTCCTCTCTCGGGTACCCTTTGCAAGTTGAGACCAATTCTCTACATTCTTTATCACCCGAGCAAGGGTCGTTAACAAACACGACAGTTACCACATCAGTCCCACGCTCGAGAAATCGATGTCTTTCTGAGGAACACAAAGCACAACTAGCTGTGTTCGTGGTCGAATATTATCATATACGGATTCACGAGCTTGCAACATTGTGGAGGCAACAAATGAACAAAGATCCAACAACGGCAGGACTCATCCGGTGTTGGGCGTGTCGCGACTCTTTGTCCAAGCCGCTTCCTGCGACTCGACAGCTATCAACATGAATAGTTTCACCGGTGCCGGAATAATCCTCGCTCTCCATACTATATACACCGCATACCAAGTTTTCTGACCCGACAAGGAAGACTACGTATAGCTAAAAAGACGAGAACGATTTCGAGAAACCTCTTGGCCGAGAACTCGAAAAGAAGCCTGCGTATACCAAGATTAAAGTACAATTCCAGCCTACGACCGTGCACTACAAGAGAAACACATGACAGAAGATCATTGTAAGATACTAGCCTGCCCCGGGTCTACTATGAAGGGGCATTCACCGGCAGTGTGGACCTACTTAAGCAGAGGGACATATTTCTTGTACATTAGTATGGCAGAACAGACCATGAATGTTGGTTGTTTTTCGTCGGCTTCTATATAATATTAGGCGCCCAACAAGGAAGAATCTGAGACGACTCGGAGATGCTTTCTGGGCCTAACATGCGACACCGCAAGCGCAAGGCCGCAGAGCTGCAAGCAGAGGCAGAGGCAGAGGCAGAGGCCGACAATTCCAACAAGAAGACCAAGATCATCTTGAAGACGAGCCAGAATAGCGCTGAGGGCGATAATGAGGGGCTGATCGACGCTCCCCCAGTTCAAGCAGCAATAGATATTTCTTGGAAGGGACATACAGGCTATATTAATATATCTCTGATAGGACGAACACACGAAGGTAGGGTGAAAGATATCATTCCCTCATATATATACCGACTTCAGCCAGTATACAGCTCCCCATCGTCCCACCTCTCGAAAGTGGCATGTCCTCAGAGAGATACTATACGCCTTCATCTCAACAGACTCGGGCTACAGGAACCTAGATTCCCTGATAGCTTTTACTTCTTTCTTCTCCATCGCGACGTCTCACGCGACATCTGCCGCTGTTGAGATCATGCGAAACCATAGCGAAAGGGAAGCGCCGCAGTTCTTTTCAATAAAAATACCCATGATGCAACGCAAAAGCATCTTCAACGAGTGGGAGATACCGCTTCAGCTCCCGCTCAAGATTGTTTGTGGTTATAGCCAAATAATACTTCAAGGCCCAGATCAAGGCTGGAGTCAAGGGTATTCCAAACTCACGATGCATCGACGCGAAGGAGCTGGATTTGGCGCGCAAGTACATCACACCGACGTAATGCACAACAACAAACGACCGGAATATTGGGACCTTACGCCAGGTTCTCTCTCACTAGCGAGTCTAGACCTCCAGCTAAGAAAATAATAATCGAGATCAACAACTTCAAAACCACGTAGACGGTATGTATTAAAGGTTTACAGTGTAAGATTTGTAAGGATAAGAAACACGCGACAGGGGCGTGCTGGGCGCTCATTCCAGGACCAGGGCCATACATCAATGGGGTGCTGAGGAAGCAGAGGAAGAAGCATGAGCAACATCTCAGCTGCGGCCTATTTTAAATCGGTGTTGGGCGCGTCGCAGCTTTTGGTCCTGGCCCATCGCCGAAACCGAACATGACGTTGTAACGTTTGCCAACACATCTTCCTCTCTCTCCATACATTATACGCCGCATGCGAAGTTTTCCGATCGATAATACAGTATAAGTCAAGCTGAGCTCTCTGCCCTCCGAATCGAACACTTTTCGGAGGAGCGCCGCGATGCACTTGACTGCTGCGGTTTACGATGATAGTCCGCCAGCAATTCGGAGTTTTTCCCCTCAGAGACCCTAACCTAAACATCTTGTTCAATACACGATTGGACAGACAATGCATGCTGTTCCTCTATCATCATTTGCTTCTATATAACATTTGGGCGTCCAACAAGGACGAGTCTTAAACGACTCGGATGTGCTCTCAACGAATGTTGCATATAACAATGCCAAAGTCATAAGCTTCGCCAAATCTCTGCGCCAATACACCAAGCCTTTCGCACAGCTATTCAAAGGTTTTGCATGGCGGAGACTTCCTAACCGCATACAGGTTCCGCCCGGACCACGATATATTAAATACACGCAACAGTCAAAGCCAAGCTGGTTGAATGCTCTTCTATAGAACACTACCCCTCCTCGGTCCAATCATAACCTGTTCAAAGGGAGTTATGCGAACTGTGGACATTCGTCTTCCGGTAGGAGATCGTTACCACGTTCACTAACCGTGAACAACCCCTGATTCTGCCAGGAGTATCTCGATATATATATATACACTGGATCCAATGCCCCGGAAGCCAGCCGTCCAGACAGTGGGGGCATGCCTGACAATCGAGTCGACCTCGAATATCTGCACAGCGCCTACTGTTTGAGGCTACGCCTTCAAATCTGACTGCGGGGGCTGTTCGTTCTCCGAAGCATCCTCTTGCAACACGGTGGTTGGCGCTCCATTAAAAGTTGCTATACATTGCGCCAGGGGAGCCGACTTCTGGGCCTGCAAAGAAGAATCTAGTAGCGAGTACTGTTTCCCGAGTTGAGACCGGACATGTGGCACTTGCCGGGCCTGTTGAGTTCATCGGGCCTGTGTTTTCTGAAAGGTGATGGGGACATTGATGAGTAACTGCTGTGGTTTTCGGTGACGTTAATGTCATCAGACAATTCTGACCTCCTGGCACCACTGCGACCATGACGACGATAGGATATTCGATCTTTGCCGACAATACCAGCACCGGAAGTCCTTGGAGTGAGAGCAAGCGACAGGTGGGACGAGGTTTACTCCAGCAACCGGCACCATCGTGAGCGGCGAGAAGAAAAGCCTACCAGGCATGACACAGTAGCCACACACCTCACTTCGTTGCAAAAGTGTGGACTGTCCGTAGGGGCGAGACCTTTCAGCATCCCAAACCTCATCATTCTTGGATCAAAGTGAAGGAGTCAAGGATGATGCGAGAGATTGCGATTACGTGGAAGTATGTGCAAAGCATTATTAGCCGGCTTGGAACTACAATCTGTCGTGGAAGGTCTTCTACCCACCGAAGTCAGCACAACGAACCTGACACTTGACGACAGTGGTTATGCTGCGGAGGATATATACGCAATATCGCGTTCGATGCCGTCCCAAACAGACCCTTACAACGTCGACAATGCGAAAGGGTAGATAGAAGCCGGTGCATAGATTACATATAACATATGCCATTGTGCACTTTCTGTACACAAAACAGTACCAGCGTGTGAAGGTCCAGTGATCTTCTAAGGCTAAACGAAATGCCAAAGACTCTGCGACGGCTGTATATGTTCACGGTATCTCTTTGACGTATAAGCTTATAAACATCAATGGACTATTCGGAAACTGGTAAGGCAACAGTGAGAAGTATCTCAGGAACTATCTCAAGGCAATATGGCATTGTAGCACTATGTGTGTCGTCGCAAACCCTTCTGGAGGAAAGTGATGATTATCTACGACTGTGATCCCAACTACAATGCTGAACACAAGCCAGCAAGGGACACCCCAACCGGAAGCCGCAAGTGTTGACTGGTTTACGGGGTTTCGATTGTCACATCTACAACGAAATAAATATGAACAGCTCTGCCAGCTGTGACCTATGGTACTCAGTTGACCGCACAAATGAGAACCAGGATCGGTGCGATGAGTATGCTCGAGAGTTCATCGAGGAGATCAAGTCTCACATGGTTTCCCAGCGACAAACAAGGGCACCAGTCTTCACCGCCCAACATATGTCGGGTTCGCATGACCTGAACGCGTTTAATTATATAGTCTTGTGTCGACGGCCCTGGACGCTCAACATATCTCGAATGTCGACTCTAGTTCCCTAGCAACAAGGAGACACCGTTCCGCCTTACACATTCTCGTCTCATTACACCACTTTTCAATGTGTAAGGTCTTTACTACCATAAGCCCGCAATGCCTGTGTCACCGCCTGCGAGAACGACAGGTTCAACTCCCACGTCTGCGAGGCGAGGTTTGGCTGGTCGCAGCTTCTCGCCTATCTGCAAAACAACTAAATATAGTATATCACAACGATGACCCAACTGTGAGTCTGGGTCCTCACGTTCCTAAGGGATGCAATCTTCGAGGGATACCCGTGCATTGGAAGTGAGCCGACTGCAGAAAACACATGCTCTGCAGGTAGTTCCCTGATTACAGTATCAAGGGGACTCCTCTTCAAAAAGTAGGTGGCGTATACGTGTAGGGAGCCGTCGTTGGAAAGGATGAGACGATCAAGGGAAGGACCGGTGATCAGTGTTGTTCATGAGACTGGTTGTCAATGCTTTGAACATCGCAACGCCGCAGTTACCAACACGAAAGTGACTATCTACTCTACGACTGCTGGGTAGCACGCATCATCCTCTGCCCTCCTCCGGTTAGCCTGACAGTCACCAGACAATGCTGAGACGATGCTTGCGCTACGAACATCCTTGGGAGACCCCAGACAGGGTTGTGACAAGAGATGAGGCCAATGACGGACGCGACTTGGCATTGCGACTACAGGCTGAGTTCGACTCCGTCACGCCTGGATACAAGATCCAAGAAGATGATCTGCCGTTTATCATCAAGAGTCCTCGGGCTCGGATCCAGTTCTACAAAACACACGTACAACGAACACGCTTATATCTATAAGACCGTTTATGTTTCCATATATTCTACGATTCGCAGGAAGTAAATGTCTTGATACCGCGGCCACGATGCGATGATGGCTATATATAGAATCTGCTCGACATCTCAGAAGAGATCTACCGAGTGAAGGAACAAGCCAGAGCTGAACTAGACAGTATATATCTCGTCAACACGACGTCGCGAGCACTTGTCCGCCTTCCTCGCCGTGCGACTGGCAGGATTTGAGGGCGAATACAATATGTTCGCCTTGAACCCTTAACGTGGCGTGCGAGGAGCCTGGTGCTCTAGTCCATGCCGGTGTACGGGCCCTATATATAACCTGTCCGTTCAAGTACAAACGGATCAGAAATGATCCAGACATACCACCAACCCCGACACACACCTGTGAACATTGTGGCAAAGTGTTCATGTTGGAATCTTTCTTAAACATGCACATGGCGAAACACGACGAGCGTACACATGCTTGCCTGTATAAGTAGTGATCAAGATATCATCACCGGCCTCGACAATGAGACCAGAGAGAACCGCGAGACTATGCAGAATGATGCGAAGTCCTTAGTGCCGGGTCTCAGTATTAGCTATTCAAGCAATGCTGGCTTTTAGAGACCCTACCTCTAACACCGATGCTCTGGTAGTAACCTTCGAGTCATCTACGGAGCTGCGGGCACTCGATGCCGCAAAATTCGGAGTATATTATAGAAGTCCAGCTCGAGTCAATTAGCAAATCATCAACACAGCTACAGTCAACCATCGTATCCTGAAGGTGAAAGTAGCGCACTTGGATGACATTCGCAATATCGTCTACCTACCAACACTGAATCTGTTGGCAACCTCCTCCAAGTTGCGGTCGTCGACTCGAAGGGATGTCTCGTCTTTGGAGGGCATATCAACCAAGGAGCCTCCGTATACAAGCTCTAGCGATGTATCAATGTCAAATCAGCATTCCTCTATCAGTTTTAGTACGATGCGCTGCAGAAACGCCATAATTTGAGTTGGGCTCAATTGACGTCAATCAAGCATCATTCACCCGGGCGCGTTATCCCAAGGACATCATAATAAACAGCAATATACCATGGAATA
The DNA here is from genome assembly GCA_004367155.1 of Fusarium clavum. Taxonomy (NCBI): domain Eukaryota; kingdom Fungi; phylum Ascomycota; class Sordariomycetes; order Hypocreales; family Nectriaceae; genus Fusarium; species Fusarium clavum. The sequence goes on along the minus strand of QGEC01000251.1, from coordinate 11,766 downwards.
AAGAAGAGAAATTAGAAGATATTACAGTAGATAGAAATAAACAAATAAAAGCATCATGTACAATCGCCGACTAAACCCCCAGTGACATTAACAGGGGGGCCCGATCCAACGGCGATTGCAACCCCCCACTTTCAGCTGGGTGTCCCGTCCGCCGCGCCGTCCCGGTCCCCCGATATCGCCAACCCCAGCTGAATGAGCAGATCAATTTACATGTTCAGGGGTGGCTTAAATATCGGTGAGCCGGTGTCTTTGATCTTGTCTTTAAATGCGTACACGTTTATTCTTGGTGTCGCACAAGCAAGACACGGACGGGGATACAGCATGGCTAAAGGATGTCTCGTGGTACGGGTACAAGATACATCGGGTTTGTTGGGAGTTAGGGGGAGGAATGCCTTATCTTAACTGTCCGACGGTCTTGGTAACTTTACTTTATTCTCCGAGCTGTACCCCATTTCTCTTCCTTATTCCTCTTTTATCTTAATGAGATCGCCTTTTTGATCGTTGATGCGATATTGTCTGCCCACGTGAACATGTATTCTGACGTTTCGCTGTTGAACGGCGATGGCTGTCTTGGTTGCGCCAAGATACTCCTGAATGAGAAGCGGTTATCTGGAGAAACTATGATCTCTGAACATGGTGAGTAAGCGATTTACTATTGACTTCTCTCTGTGCTTTATCACCTGTGCTTGTATTCTGGCACTCCTTTCTGCTCGCTGTGGTACATCTTCACCGATAACAAAGTTGGCTGTTTTCCATATGCCCAAGATCGAGCGGTCAATTCCATCACTACAGGCAAATATGTGTATATCCTCAAGCCTGCGCTCCATCCCATCTTACTTATGACACTCTGGCTTCATCTCACGTCAACAAACAAGTGTATCGACTTACAAATCCCCATCAGTATGTCTCCGAAGGGCTAGTCCCGGGTAGCTTCCACACAAATTGTGGCTGGTGAGCTATAAGGCTGGCCAAGTGGCGCAGTCATAACCAATAACAGCAGCACCTTCATGACAGAAGGCTGTTGCTTAACCATGCATCACCAACCAGCAATTGGCAGCAAAGAAGCTCAACGTTTGAGAAAGTCAAATTGCGAAAGCTCATCCTCTATGTCACCATTTGACTAAGAGCATGTTTCCGTTCTCTGGGGCTGTTGGCGTTGCGAGAGCCGCAAGGGATGGACCCTTGACCGGGGCCGGCGCGATCGCGTCATACTGGGGCCCAATTTGTGAGCGGTCTCGGCACTGCAATCGAGCTACCGCCATTGACTCCCTTCCTTATCACAACTTCAACACCAAATTTTTTACATTCCATTTGGAGATATTCCAGCTTCTATGCTTCTTCTCTCCCACTTGGAATATTCTTCTTAGCAGCATACTTCTTGATTCCAGCTGCAATCCCATCCTCATCTCGTTTCTGCCCCTCTCTTCAATCACCACCTAACAACCACCCTCAGAAACCCTCACAATGCCTTCACGGACGGTATCACCGATTATGTCCCCCGGACCATCATCCCCAATCCTCTCCCCCCTCGAAGCCGCCGAAGACCCCGCCACGAGTCCCGACCTCGTCCACTCGCTTTCTCACACAAGCACCATCCTCGCCCTCGCCGTCAGTCCACAGCACGAGACCATCTACGCCGGCACACAAGATGGCGAAATCGTAGCTTGGTCACTGGATACCTTCCGACAAGTCAAGCGCGTACAAGCACATAAACGAAGTGTTCTTTCCCTCGCTCTATCGCCTGATGCATCCCTCTTATTCTCGAGTGCTGGAGATCCTATCATCAATGTCTGGGATCCCAAGACTTTGACTCGTCTGTATGAGATTTATGGATCGTATGATGTTGGTGATATTTTCTGTACGGCGTATAGCCCTCAGCATGAGACAGTGTATATTGGTGCGCAGAATGCTACTATTCAATGGGTTGGACTTAATGATGTTACTGCGAGGGTGTCGCCTGAATCACAACAACATCCCGACCGACGAAACCATCGCTTCTTCGATTCCAAGGCCGTCGGCGGCGGCGCGAGTACACCACGACGCAACGACGATCGATGGGGATTGATTCCCAAGGCACATAATGTTCTCGAGATGCACTCTGGCTGTGTGAGGAACTTTGCGCATTATGGCTATGTGTACTGCATGCTCATGGCAAAGGGTCCAACCGTCGACGTTGGAACCGACGACGATGTGTTGATCTCCGGTGCCGGCGATGGAACAATCAAACTCTGGAGCTTGGGACATACGATCGAGGACGACGAGGAGCTTGGCGGCGGTATACAGGAGATCATGACGTTGGGCACCGACGATGGAGAGTCTGTCTTGTCCATGGCACTCGATAGCTCATTCTTGTACGCTGGCAAGCTCGACGGTATCGTTGAGCTGTGGGATCTTGATACCGCACAGCGATTGAGAGTTATCAAGGCACACGACTGCGATATCATGTCAATTCAGATGGGTTGGGGATATTTGTGGACTGCCGCAACTAATGGTTGGGCCAGCGTGAGTACTCTCCAAGCACAATAACACTATCTTACTGACTCTTTGTAGAAATACAGCACCACCCACTACGGGAAATACCAACACGCCGCCTCCGGAGCCGTTCCCCAGAAATACCAGTGTCTCCTCCGATGGGAAGCTCACCAAGGCAAGGTTCTCGCCTCGGCTGTGACGAATTACAAGAACAAGCAGTATTTCATCACAGGCGCGAACGATGATAACATTTCTGTCTGGTCCATCGACACCGATAAATGCGGCACGAAAGAGAAGGAGGTTTCGCAAGCTTCTGATAACCTTCTACTATCGTCGCTACGAGAATTTGTATCCTACAAGACCGTTTCGTCACGACCTGAATTTGCGGAGGATTGCCGCAAGGGCGCTACGTACCTTGGTGCGCTGTTCAAGAGACTGGGTGGACATGTTGAGTTGCTTAGCACGGAGAAGCATCACAACCCTGTCGTTTACGCCCGCTTCTCTGCAAAGAAAGAAGCTGCCGAGACACGAAAACGCATCCTCTTCTACGGTCATTACGATGTCGTCGCAGCTGATAGCCGAAAGGGTAAATGGGAAACAGACCCGTTTACTATGCAGGGCACCAACGGTTACTTGTACGGTCGTGGAGTCAGTGACAACAAGGGTCCTACCATCGCTGCGCTATATGCAGTGACTGATCTCATGGAGAACCAGCAATTGGAGAACGACGTCATCTTCCTGATCGAAGGTGAAGAAGAATTCGGATCACTTGGCTTTGAAGAGGCTGTCAAGAAGAACAAGGATCTCATCGGCGAAGTAGACTACATCCTTCTCGCCAACAGTTACTGGCTTGACGATGAAGTTCCTTGCTTGACCTATGGTCTTCGCGGCGTCTTGCACACAACCGTCTGCGTCGACGCGCCTCGTCCAGATATACATTCCGGTGTCGACGGTTCGTACATGATGAACGAGCCTTTGTCGGACTTAACACAAATCCTCGGCAAACTCAAAGGACCTGGCAACAAAGTTCAGATTCCTGGCTTCTACGATGGCATTCTTCCCATTACACCAGAAGAGGAAGCGCGTTACGACGACATAGCTCGTATTCTCATCCGCAGCAATCCGGAGAAGGGACCAGAAGATAGACTCAAGCAATCACTCATGGCACGATGGCGCGAGCCTAATCTCACACTCCATCGTTACAAAGTTTCTGGTCCGGATGGCAGCCTTGTTAGCAGTCACGCCAGCTCACATATCAGTCTACGAGTGGTTCCAGGTCAAGAAGTAGACGCTGTAATCGAGGCCCTGACAAAATTCCTCGAAAACGAATTCGCTCAACTCGAATCACAAAACCAACTCACCATCACAGTGGACAACCGCGCAGAACCCTGGCTCGGCGACCCAACAAATGCGATCTTCCAAACTCTTGAGAAAGCCATCCTAGAAACGTGGGAAGAATGCTTCGAGACATCCGGCGAAGCTACACCTGAGCCAAACAAGTCCGAAGAAGAAGAGGTACTTGCCGTCAAGACCAAGATGGGTAAACCGCGCAAACCACTATATATTCGAGAAGGCGGAAGTATTCCCGCTATTCGCTTCCTTGAGAAGGAGTTTGGTGCGCCGGCTGCGCATTTGCCTTGTGGGCAGAGTAGTGATTCTGCGCATTTGGATAATGAAAGGATTTGTTTGGTGAATCTTTTGAAGGCTAGGGAGATTTTTGCAAAGGTTTTTGGACGGCTGTAGACTTCTGTGCTTTGCGAGGCTATGTCCTTTCTTGAGAGCACCGCCGAGGATCTCAAGAAGAAGGATTTGTCTACTATGAGTGGGTTTTACGGATTTAATGCTTGATGATGATGTGAGATGGGATTCGTTATTTTAAAAAATGGGGAATGATAATGAATGAATTGATGATACCCTCAAGGGTTGAGTCTGTGCATTAACTTAATGGTTGTGATTGCATTGTGGAGTGGGAGTGGAATGTCCGGTGTTCATGCTGAAAACTTCATTGGAGCTGAAGATGGTCAACCAACAGTTGGTCACCAACATGCATAGATGATGTGCATCAGCGTCCCTGCCAAGCCACTTCCGTGTCCGTAGGGCTGTAACAGCTTACCAACACCTTAATCCCGCAGTGAAAGATGTTGAAGATAATCTGCCTTGCAGGAGTATCATCTGGTTTCATCTCACCATCCCATAATTCCCATGAATCCGTCCATCTTACCCTGCATCACAAGCCACAATCCAACCAGACCAGCTATTCTTAGCACTTTCTTAACGAATCAGATCTTTTCCAGATGAATCCGTGCTGGCTTTAATGGGGCGGTCGATCTTACCATCTGGGGCTGTTTTAAACTCGTTCCGTACTGGTGCTGACGAAAGGATCGTCGAGGGTAATTAAATTAGATCCATTGGAGTACCGATTACTTCATGATGGCTTGCTGTACGTACTGTATTGGTTCCGCCTAGTTTCCGTGTTTCTTGTTTTTTTCCCTGTTTTTGTTTCTTCTCCTCTTTTTTACTCTCTACACCAATTCAACACCATCTAATTAATTATCTACCACTCGCTTTTTATACCAGTCATTCGCTTCTACAGGTCGTTCGCTTTCGAATAGAGTTTAATTGCGTTGCCCTTTTACTGGGTCTTGACCGACCGGATCTATTTGGTGGCTGGAGAGCTGAAACCGGGTATCACCAATTGTCGACCTGTCAGCAAGGGGCCTTTGAGCTTTTCCCAACAACAACAACAACACTTCACACGATCGTTACCAACCAATTACTCTGCCCGCCATGGCGTCGCGCTGGTTTGCCCTCGCCCTCCTCCTAACGCCAACACTGGCTCTCAAAAACGACTTCTCCTTCTACCCCTCGGGCGCCCAGTCCTGCCTCAACAAAAACGCCGAAGACGCTTCCTGCACCGGCGACGACCACAAAGAACTGAATTATTGTCTCTGCGGTCTGGGAAATTACAACAATGACTTCATTCTTGGGTCTGCGGCGTGTGTCGGAAAGGAATCGCCCAACGATATTGATAAGACGTACGATATGATGAATAGAGCGTGTTCGGAATCGAAAACACCTATGAAGACTACGAAGAAGGAGTTTGAACAGGCTGCGCATGATGGAGTTTCTACGACGTCTGCTACTGGTAGTGCGACGGAGACTGCTTCGCAGACTAGTGATACCGCTGCTGCGTCTACAGAAACTGATGCAGCTGATGAGAGCACGGGATTGACAACGGGCGCAACAATCGGTGTGGCTGTTGGTGCAGCAGCAGGCGGCGCAGCGGTTGTTGGACTATTCATCTGGTTCTGGCTACACCGTCGCAAGAAGAACGCCGAAGAATCACACCCAATGCTTCCCAACTACGAAACACACAATTCGCCCTACCCACCCTCCGAAGCCAAACCCTCCGGCTGGCAAACACCCGATCCAAACGCAGGAGGCTACTACACACCGCAATACAAACCCAACGCAGGCCCTGTCGAATTACCGCCTGATAACGCTGTTGCTGCGCCTGCGCCTATATTTGAGATGGATGGGACTTCGTCTGTTGCTGTGGAGATGCCTGGGTCTACGCCTGTTGATGCGCATGCTAGAGATGGGTTTAGTAGGGATGGATTGCATTCTTCGGCGGGAGATTCGGCTATGGTTTCACCGCAGACTGCGCCGGGTACGCCGTATCGGCCGCATGGGGAGATGCAGAAGTAAAAGGAAAGGATTTAATGAGATACATATAGAATGAGGTATTAGCCTTGGAGTTTGGGATAGTGTATCATATCATATCATATGGTCATTGGTGGCATTTAGCGTACATATTGAGTCTTTTCAATTGTCCCTCGTTTACTGTGTGTTTGCTGTGTTGAAGGTTGTTTGCTGATGGTATTGCCCTGTTCTGCTTCTCCCTCAGCAAGTTCATGCCTTATCCATCCTCCTTCCTGCCTCACCCACCGTTACCATCTTTTTTCGTGCATCATTCTCCATCCTACTTCCTCTTTTCTTTCAATTCAAGGATAGGACCCGTATTCTTTCCCTCTCCGCCTTGGTGTCCTTTCTTATCGCTTCTTTTCCCACCCGCTTGAGGCTATCTCCCACTCTCACCAACGCCCCTCCCACAACGCAAGCCCATACCTAAATTTGCGCTTCCATAACATTACGATGCTCTCGCCCATGGTAGGAAACACAGATACTGCCATATTCGCCGCAATGGCATCTGTTTCTGATTGGTCTGGTCTACCCTGTTAGCCTCGCTGCAGTCAGCTGTGGGCCTCGAGATGGAGAATGGCCACAGCCAACAGCCAGGCATGCTCGACAATCCCGTATCAACATGGTTCTCTAATTTTTTATAGACCCTTGAATCAAAATGGCACTTTGCGATCCGTGTTACGACCTATTTCGCATTTTCGAAGGACATCGCAATCCCGAGGTTCAGCCTCACGAAGACGTGTTTTCGTTCCGTGACTGGCTCTCAGCCCAAGACGACCAACACTCTGTTTCAAGAACGTTGCCGCAACTTCCTGGACTCATACACTCGTCATGGAAATCATTTTGCAAGTCCCTTGACAGCTTCTGTCCAGTTTGCTGGATGGTTTGGCGGCACATCAGGGATTCGCCTACGACATCCTATCGCGATCAAGTACGCCAAGAGTTCGTTCTCTTTCTTTACTATGGACGTCACTTGACGCATGTCTCTGGGGCCATATCGCTACGGTGTCTCACTGACATAAAAGATTGGGATTTTCTTGAGTTCCATTTTAAGAGGGCTACTAAACAGCGATTTGAAGGTAAGTCCTCTCGAGGTCAAATGGGAGGCGGCTGACCACCCACTTCAGAAGTTGTGGCCAAAACCCCTTTGGAAGATCATATGGGATCAAGTACAACCGTGGAGACTGTAAAGAACTGGCTGTCTATGTGTGACACTGGCCACGGGTCTGGTGGTGATGGATGTGTCGCAAAGAGGCGTGCTGTGAACAGCCCGACTATACCGACACGACTCATCGATCTTCACAGCTCTGACTCTCAATCATGGTCTCTCATCGAAACAGAGAATTATGATAAGTTTCGAAAATATGTTGCCCTATCGCACCGGTGGACCGCGGACACGCCTCGTCTCTTGAACAGCAACTACCTCGCCTTCCAAACAAACCAAGAAGACAAAGTTTTACCGCGCAGCTACCAAGACGTTTTTGCACTATGTCGAAGACTGGATATCCAGTACGTTTGGATTGACTCACTATGTATTTTCCAGGATTCGAAAGAAGACTTTCTGCACGAAGCTGGGACCATGACAGAAGTCTATGCAAATGCCTTCTGTACCTTTAGCATCTGTTGGGAATCCCCATACGGCTTTCTTCGGCCTCGGGATCACCGTGAACTTGCTCGATGGGACACCTGGGATCCAGACTCAGGCGTGCTTCCTGGTCAGCACATGTTTGTGCAAGACCAATGGGAATTGCAGATGGCGATTGATCAAACACCGGTCAATCAACGAGGATGGGTGTTTCAAGAACAGCTTCTGTCGCCAAGGGTCCTATATGTGGGAAACGACCAATTCTACTGGCAATGCGATAACACCAGATCTTGTGAGACTGCGCCCATTGGAATTAATACGGCTAAAGCGGATTATAAACGAAAGAATATTGCCCATGAGCATAGAAACCACGCCATTTGGCAAGAACTTGTGGTTCAGTTTATGAGACTGGATTTGACATTTGAAAGGGATAGATTGCTTGCTATATCAGGCATCGCAAGGTTCTTATTGAGCCCGACGAAGGAAGCTCTGCTTGAGGGCAGAAATTCTGAGTCTTACCAAGGAAAGGAGGAGAAGACCATGGAATATGTCGCTGGCTTGCAGCGGGTTCATTGGATTGAAGATCTTTTATGGTCTCCGACTTTCGAACCATCGCGTCCAGGGAGTATCAATCATCGCCTCAAGCTCGACCTGGAATTATTCAATCGACAACCAGATGACACAGTTCCCTCCTGGTCATGGGCTTCCTGTCCAGGGCCTATCCAATGGAGACTTGAGCATGATGCGCCTTGGCGTGAGCACGTTAAAGAAGTCCCGATGGCATGCCTACGTAACATCAATTTTGAGCCTTTGGGAAGCGACGTTTACGGTCTACCCAAGTCGGCATCGCTGGAAATATCGTGTCTACTTGTTCAGGCTCGGTACGACGATCGCAGTGGCTTTGAACAGGGCGTTAAAGGCCCCGTTGACCAAGCTAGCTTTCACCAGTATTCAGATAGCTTCTTACTTCCACTTCCATACCCACGGATGCATAGCGACGAGCAGTCTGTGCTCACTGTAGCCTTGGAATCATACGAGAACTTTGTCCCGACGTGTTTCCTCATTCCGCTGGTCGATATGTGGACGTCGCCTGGGAGATCAAGGCTTAAGGGTTTAGTAGTCCAGAAGACACCACAGAGTGATGGCATGAGAGAATTTGTTCGCATTGGTAGCTTTGGCAAGGGTTATGGTGGTGGTGCCGCCGAAATGTGGCCTGCGATACTGAAGAATGTTCCTGCTGCAGGTGATGAGTTTGAACAGAGGGTGCGCGATTCGGCAAGAGCATGGAATGAAGCAAAGAGTAGGGATCCTCGGAACAAAGATAAGGGCACGGCCAAGGCTGAGTGGGCGACTATTCGGCTTGTTTAAGGGAAGATAATTCTCATCGAAGGTCATAGAGTGCCGCTCCTGCTTTTGTCCGCGGCAATAGGAATTGAATCGAGCGTATTTGTTATTGAATGAGTCCTGCCTTTGACCGGGGTATTGGGTGGCAAATCGCACAAGGACATTCCTCGTATCACCTTCAAGAGCAACAGCGGTAGACAAGTAAGAAGAAAGAAATATTCAACATCTTGTAAATATTACAGCGACACACATTTTGTTGAGGCATCGCCAACAAACTCAAACACCATCTGTACAGTCGCTCATACAGAATGTGGCTTGTTGCCCGCTGATTGTGGCTGTGCAATGAACCTCGGTCAGCGGGGACCCGCGGATTTCAGAGAACACCGCATATAACCTACACATGTTCTCCTCATTGAACTTCAATTAACTTCAATTGCAGTTTCAACACTTCAATTATTCAGTTTATCGAAAGCCCTGACCTGAACTTCGATCACTGGAATCATGGCTGAGAAAAAGACCTACGTCCTGATTACAGGGTAAGAACCCCATCGCAGAAAAATTGAGTGGACAGATGCTAATGAGTGTAGATGTTCACCCGGAGGCATTGGGCACTCTCTCGCCAAAGAGTTCAATCGCCAAGGTAAGTCACTCATCAAGAAGCTCGGGGAGAATGAGTAGCTAATGCATTGAAGGCTGCCATGTCATTGCGACCGTGCGAAACACAGACATGATCAAGGACCTTGAGGGTCCTGGCATGAGCTGCTTCCCTCTTGAAGTCACTGATCCCAAGAGTATCAAGGAGTGCATGGAGAAAGTCTCTGAACTCACCGGAGGACGTCTCGACATCCTTGTCAACAATGCGTATGTTCCCCTCTCATCAATTGAACTCTACTGACCATCTCAGCGGCCGAACTCATACCATCCCCGGATTGGATATGGACCTCGACGACGTCCGCGCAACCTACGAAGTCAACGTCTTCGGCCCTATGTCGATGGTCCAAATCTTCGCACCTCTCTTAATTGAAGCTCGGGGTCTCATCATCAACATCTCTAGCACTTCTACTTTGGTACCTTACATTTTTGGCGCCATCTACTCCTCCTCCAAGGGCGCCATCAACGTCTGGTCCCGCGCCCTTCGCCTGGAACTCAAGCCCTTCAACGTCCGCGTCATGAACGCCGTCACCGGCACAGTGCGCTCCAACATCGCCAGCCGTACCCACCGCTCTCTTCCTCAGAACTCACTGTACAAGCCTGTTGAAAATTTCTTCCAGCAGCGATTGACATTCAGTCAGCGCACGGCGACGATGCAGACTGAGACTTATGCTAGGAAGCTTGTTACTGCTGCGTTGAAGGGTGAGGGGTATCTGGGAGGATTGATTGGAGGCACGCCGGATTGGTTTTATGCGGGTGGTATGGCTACCAAGGTGTGGATTTTGAGTTGTTTGCCTAGATGGGTTAGTGAGAGTGTTATTGGGATTTTCTTTAACATTGGGAGTTTGAGTAAGAGGATTCAGGCTGCGAGGGCCAAGATGAGCTGAGCTGGAAGATGCTTAGGGTTGTCGCTGTCACTTGGGATCAATTGATATGAGTTGAGAGTATTGCAATGCTTCTCGATGAGAAAGCTATGTTAATTGTATGTGCCGAAACGAATGCTGTATCATGCTACTCTATGTCTAATCTAATGAGTGGTACCAAAGCCGCGATGGTAGTGACGATCTCTGTAAAGTCACCACCATCGCATAAAAAATGACCGAACTTTTCTTCCTCTTCTTCTCCAATGATCTAAGCCCACTTTCCAAGCAGACTCATCAAAACCATACCACAAAGCAGTCCAAACATAGCCAACGTAGTAGTCAGCGCATTCGCATCGCTAAGTTCACCACCAAGCATCCAATCCTGCGCCCACATCTCGACCAATCCGACCCAGACCAAAATACCAGCCGAGAAGGCATCCAATGTACCGATAGCGATCAGAGTAGAAGGGTCGTTGCCGTTGAACACGTTGAGAACACCAATGCCGATTGCCATACCAATGGGTGTGATGATGGCGAAACCGGAGGCCAGGACGAGCTTCTTCCAAAGTGGTACGGTGGATGTTCCTGTTCGTTCGACCGAGGGTGTGGGGGAGTGGGAGTGTGAGTGGCCTAGAACGAGTGGCATGGAGCCGTAGCCTAGTGAGGCAATGCGTGTGCCTAGAGCGATGCCTTCGAAGAGTTGATGGAAGATAATCACGATTGAGAGAGTGATGAAGAAAGAGTCTCCTGCTACGACGAGAGTGATACCGATAACTGCCACGGTTAGTCAATTAACCCAGCCAAGTCAACCTGGGCCACTTACGCAAAGAGTGGAAGATGATGCCAGCTTCCATAATACTAATATTCGCCATCTCAGCCTTCTCAACTGCCTTGGGCGACAAAGTAACAGAATCCGTCTCGGCTTTCTTGCTAGCTTGCCAGCGCATTGCACGATGCACAAGGAATTCGATTAAGAAGGAGATGAACAAGCCTGCCATTACGATAGCAGCTGTCGTAGCTTCGTACAACAGTGTACCGAGACACTCGTTGCCGAACATCATCTGTGCATGGGTGAAGAGCTGCAAAGGTCAGTGACTGCTCCCCCAAAACATGATCACTGGGGAGAAAGGTGTATGGGGGAGGGTAGGG
>QGEC01000250.1:0-27747 GCA_004367155.1 Fusarium clavum | reverse complement strand
GTCCCACCCCCAGTAAACGGAGCCCAGTCTAAAGAGGCGAAGAGAGACTATAAGTACCGAACAGGATGCTCAACTTGTTTCTTTCCTTTGTTCTTGTTCAAACAACTCAAGTATCCTCCATCATGTCTTTGTTCATCAATGGCAAGATCCTTTCCAGGACCGTCGCCAGTTTGGCAGACGAGCCCACCTTTGCAGAAAGCATGTATGTCAAGAACGGTATTATCGAGGCTATCGGCACAAAAGAGCATGTCGCAGCCCAAATCAAATCCCAAGATATTATCGAAACTCAGAACTTGAATGGAAAGACAGTTTTGCCAGGCTTTGTAGATGGCCATATGCATCTGCTCCTGCTTGGCCAATCTCTTCGCAAAATTGCTCTGGAGCACTGCAAGACTCTGGATGATATCCTCCACGAACTGCGAACCTACGCAAAAGCCAACCCGGATGTTCCGAGAATCATGGCAAAGGGATGGATGCACTCCATGACTCCCGACGGTGTAACCGCCAAGATCCTGGATGAGATTGACGAGAGGCCGATATATGTCGATACCAAGGATATGCACTCGACATGGTGCAATACTGCTGGTCTGGCGGAGATGAAAGTCGCTGATATGGCTGATCCGCCTGGTGGTATCATCGAGAGGGATGAGAATGGTCGCCCGTCGGGTGTTTTGAGTGAAGCGATGATCTTGACTGTTGTTTGGCCCACGCTTGCGCAGTTGGCGTCGAATGAAGAGCGGATTGAGTGTATGCTTGCTGCTTTCCAAGCTTATCATGCTTCTGGATACACGGGCATCATTGAGATGGCTATGGATGAGTACGCATGGGAGTCGCTTGTTGAGTTGAAGAGACGGCATCCTGATGTCGCTATGCGAGTAATTGCGTATTGGATCGTCAAGCCCGCAGATACCCTCGAAGAGCGCCAACGACAAGTATCTCGCGCAATCGAGCTAGCAAAGCAATACAGCAAGGAGAACTCTCCCGATCTTCGCATCGCAGGTATCAAGATTATATGCGACGGCATCATCGACGCTTGCACAGCATATCTCTCCGAACCATACACAACAGCCCCTTCACCACCACCTTTCTGGTCCAGAGAAGATCTCGAGCCAGTCGTCAAACAAGCATCCGATGCAGGAATCCAAATCGCTCTTCATGCTATCGGTGACGCGGCTATCACCATGGCGGTAGACATGCTTGAGAAGTACGGCAAGCCTGGCGCGCGACACAGAATCGAGCACCTGGAGGTTTCCAAGCCGGAAGATGCGAAGAGACTGGGCAAACTGGGTCTCACAGCCTCTATACAACCTGTCCATGCCGATCCAGCTATCCTTCGCGCTTGGCCTCGTCTCATCGCAGACCGTCGCGATCGTGCCTTCGCATACCGTGAGTTCGCCGACTCAGGCGCCCTCCTGGCCTTGGGAAGCGACAGCCCCACCGCGCCATGGAACCCTCTTCACAACATCTACGTCGCGGCGACACGACGTTCTGCACGCGAACCAGAGTGCGAGGAAGTTGTAAACGAGCACTTTAAGCTTGGGGTCTGCGAAGCCGTGGTTGCTGGTTCGCAAGGTGCTGCGAAGAGTGTGTTCCAGGATGATCGTGTTGGTAGCTTGGAGGTGGGCAAGATTGCGGATCTTGTTGTGGCGGATATGGAGTGGGATGCTAAGACTTTGCTCAAGGCGGAGATTCAGGAGACATGGTTTGCTGGTAAGAGGGTTTGGAGTTTGGGAGATGGAGAGTCGAAGGTGTAGATGTTATGGTGGTGGCTGGTGGAGAATTTGATGTTGGTGTTCGGAGTCTAAAATGAGATAGTAAATTACAACTGAAACCCGTGTATAGTTTCTCAGTCTGGTTGTAACTAAGAGGAAATCTGTCTCTGTACCCATGATCAATTGTCTGAGTACTTTACTCTCTGACACTGTCAAGTCCCTCAATCTCGGACAACTCGCCTAGAAGCACTGAATGTCATAATACCCAAATCATTCAATCATGACGCATCTCAAGCCACTATCTAATCATCTGACCCTTGATTCAAGCTATAATTCTCTATCTAGATATCAATTGCCAAGCTCATATCTATCTTCATGATGCCATCCTATCTTCGCATCCAAATTCTGGTCTCCGCAATCGCTGCTACATACAGTAGTGCTATCAACTTTCCCGCGGAAAACAAACCACGCCAACCACCCAACTCGGCAAACATGTCCCGTTTCGCTCCCGGACACGATAACACACGCCCTCAGGTCATTCCCCGCACCCATGGCTAGTGGTATCTAGGTAACTTATCCATTCTCCACTGCACTTATCAACGCCGTATCCACTACCCTAGCGCTTCCCCGGATCCCAGAGACGAGGGTCAAGCATGAATCGCTGCTATCGCCCCTTGAGGTTCACAAGTTCAAAAAGGCGCCTTTTCGCCCTCTGAGTTTCCATAATGACCAGGCCACTGTTCATCCTCCTCCTTCATCATGGCAGACACTAAGATTCAAGATACAGAGGACGTTAAGAAGATCCAACCCTTCGACAATGAAGACCCAGAGGCAGATATCAAGCCCGGTACCATCACAGACCTTGATGAAGCAGAGCTCTTCCTTCAACAACATGGAATTCCTCACTCTCGTCTGAGCGAGCTCATGGCTGATGAGGAAGCTCTGAAGAAACTTCGCAGAAAAGTCGATTGGACTCTCATGCCTCTTCTCTGCGGTACTTACCTCCTCCAATACGTCGACAAGCAAGCTCTCGGCTACTCAGCCGTCTTCGACCTCTTCACAACAACGGGCATGACACCGGATGAATACTCATGGATGGCATCAATCTTCTACTTCGCCTACTTAGTCGCTGAATGGCCAGCATCCTACCTCACACAGAGAATGCCTACCGGCACAGTCGTGAGCAGCTTCGTTATCATCTGGGGCTCCATTCTCTGCCTCACCGCCGCATGCAACAACTTCACCGGTCTCGCCATTTGCCGCTTCCTCCTCGGTGCATTCGAAGCCGTCATCACCCCCGCATTCATGCTCATCGTATCGCAATGGTTCCGTCGCGAGACTCAGCCCGCCCGTGCAGGTCTGTTCTACTGCTTCAACGGCTTCGGCGCCATGTTCGGCGGAATCATGTTCTTTGGCGTCGGCCAGGCCAAGGGCTGGGACGTGTGGCGCACAATCTACGTGCTCTGCGGCGGACTGACCATTTGCTGGGGCATCGTGCTGTTCTTCTTCCTGCCGAACAATATCCTTACTGCCAAGCGGTACACTATTGAGGAGCGGGCTATGCTTATTGCGCAGAGCGCGAGGAACAAGACTGGTGTGTTCAACCGAAAGATCAAATGGAACCAGATCCGCGAGGTCTTTGTGGATACGCAGATCTGGATATTGTTCTTCTTTGTGCTCTTCAATGAGATTATCAATGGTGGCATTGCCAACTTCTCCAAGCTTATCGTCAAGGGCTTTACTCATGATGCGCTGCTTACTACGGCGTACGGTATTCCCTACGGTGCTTGCAATGCTATCTTCATGTTCACGGGTCCTTATGTGGCATCCAAGTTCAAGAATGTCCGCACAATTGTTATGTGCGTCTGGCTTCTGCCCACATTGATTGCTGTGAATCTCTTCTGGCAACTTCCCCGAACCAACAAGGGCGGTCTCCTCGCTGGTTACTACATGGTAAGCTGCTCTCTAACTGATCTCACAATTCTCAACTAACATACATCTCAGTGCGCATCCTTCGTTGGAGCTCTCATCGTTGCTCTTCAAATGCCCGCCTCGAACGTCGGAGGCTATACCAAGCGAACCACTGCCACAGCCTTCGTCTTCCTGGCATACTGTATCGGCAACATCATTGGTCCCCACGGCTTCATTGGCTCTGAGGCGCCCATCTACCAAACTGGCTGCAAGCTCATCATCGGCTGTGTCGCGGCCCAAGTTGTCCTCGCACTTATCCTGCGTTTTGTGCTTATCCGCCGAAACCGTCTTCGTGATGAGAAGGGTCCCGTTATTGAGGATGAGAATGCCGCGTTGCAGGATCTTACCGATTTTGAGAACCCCAACTTCCGATACTCGTACTAGGTTAGGATTGGGTTATGTTATGTTATGATGTCATGTAGTTAGCAATTGAGCTTATTCAAGCCTTGATACCTTATCCGTTCTTGTGTCCGCCATTGTGAACCCCAGATCCAACCCCAGACTTTGCCGGTGAGCATTCGGCAATCCGCTCCCAAATCCGGGGTATCCCACTTTGATGTTGTGCTTTTACGTAAATGGTTTCCGTTGAATGGATATGTTGGTCTGCAAGACATGCTAGTCAGGTCAACCCTGGGTTTAGTACCTAGACAGTATCTTTCTTGGCACATCGGAGCAAAGGCCGATGACTGGGTCCAGTTATTGTTTCTCCGGGCACAACATGCCACCCCATAGTAGTAATACAGAACAGAATAGTATAATGAAGTGAGATATGTTTCATTGGTGTATCTAGTCCTCCCATTTACTTGAGACCCTCCACCAAAACTCACACTGCTCATCTCCCCACGTAAAGTCCACCAATTCAGCCGCTTTCCCAACCCCAGTACCCCCAGCCCTTTCATCATTCCCCCGACCCAGTAACATCGTCTTTCCCTTGCCATTCTCGAAAGAAGTCCACTCTGGTCTGTTCTTAAACCGCCCCTTGATACTGTTCGGATCACCCTTTGTGATAAAGCTCGTGCAGTACGCGTGGAAATCTCCAGAAACTTCCCTCTGCGCGGGTGATATCTCCCGGACTTCTCTGTTGAACGTCTGGTAGCGCATTTGATCGCCATGGTTAGCGCCGAACAAAGCGGTTTTGTTCAAAGCCCAGTGGTATAGATACGCTGGTTGCGCCATGTCGTGGTATGTTGCCCATATAACTGTTTGTCGAACAGGACATGTATACGCGTAGTGTCCGTAAGCAGTTTCAAGGCGTTTGTACTGCGACCCGACACCCGGTATACCCCTTGTATCGACATGCGGTGAGTCAGGATGTGTAGAAGGATCAGGATACAATCTCTCCAGCTCCTCGACTTCAGAACTCGTAAGATGCGGAAGTAAGCTCTTGAAGAAACCCGTAAACTCCTCAGCCTTGTCGGCTTTCAGCGGTACATAATAAGCCCCTTCGTTCGCGGCAGATCCAGTGAGGATAGGAACTCTGTGGAAGTTTCCAGACTTCCATGCTTCAATCGGGCGGCGTGAGATGATGTCGTTGTCGATAACGGGTTGCCACGTCCAGCGGATTGAAGGGTCTGAGCGGGCAAATACTTCTTTCCCTGCGTTGTCTACTGTTTCGGAGGGAAGGCTTCGTAGACAAGTCAAAATCTTGGGGTCTTTAAGGTCCTTAAAGTGGGAGCAGGAGGTCAAGTCGAGGAGCTCGCGAAAGTGCTGTGTATTGAGAGCAGCATCTGGCGGATGAACTGCTCGCGCTGTATGAGCGCCTGAGTCCATTATCGCTTTGTGAAAGAGCTTTTTCGGCTGGTTGATATCCATGATAAGATGTCCGATCTACTCACATCAGTTACTACCCCCTTCAATGAGGAGAAGAAAGCACTTACACCGTGAGCAGCAGCGCTCAAACCCATAATGGTAACATCATTTGGATCACCTCCAAACGCCCCAATATTCTCCTGCACCCACTCAAGCGCAACATACATATCCTTCAACCCCAGGTTCAAGACGCCTTCTTTGGCCGTTAACTCTGTGTTAAGTCCGCCAAACACGCCGATGCGGTATTGCATGCTAACGGCGATATAAGGCTCTGCTGAGAAAGCAAGCATGGTATGCGAATTATGCATCCTTGCTGCACCGCGGTTGAAGGCACCCCCAGGAATCAGGACTGCAACTGGCAATTTTCCCTTGACGGGAGAATGACCCTTTTTGCGCCAGATGTTGATGGTTAGACAATCCTCTGATTCATAATTCGGTCCAAGAATGGGATCTTTCAGGAAAGGAACGAGTTGTTTCCCAGGACATCTTTGAATGTTAGCACAATCCGACACATCCTCGTAGGAACATACCTAGGTCCCAGGTAATAGGCTTCAATCGTCTCATTACTCGCCCCTACAGGCTCGGCATGTCGGAATCTCTTCTCTCCAACAGGAGGAATAGCATAGGGAATCCCCATGAAACCCTCCAATGGCTCAGGAAACGTCCCATCGTCGACAAACTTTCCGATGATATGCCCCTGCTTAATCGTTACCGAAGGCGCGGGTTCCGGGCCCGATCTACCAAATACATCGGGATACGCTGTGAAAGCAGCTGCGAGAAGGACAGGCAGCGCAGCCAACCACGTTAGCGAAACACCTTTCGAACGCTGTACTGGTTCAGCCATGTTAGTATACTGATAGCACTATCATGAGATATCAAGAACATACCAAGAACTATTTATCATGATAAGCATCCGCGGACAAATTCCTTTGCTTCACATCGCACCGAGCAAATCCAAGTTCCCCGAAGCACCAGTTCCCTATCACCTCCCCTGCAGGATTCCCAATTGTGCGATCTACCATAATGAAGTGGGAACTGCAGGGAGTAGAGTTCAGCACTACGGTAGTTGATTTAGGACCCGTGGTGGTTGATCGGGGACTAAGCTTGAGCACCGAGAGTCACGATAGCCTTATCAAGTGAGGGGAAAGGTTGAAGTTGTCCGCGGGAAACTTGCTTAATAGTGCATGTATCAGGGTGGGTTCCTTGGCGCAGGTCTAAAATCCGGGGTAAGCTGCGGATGCATGTAGGAGCTTTGACAATAACTGTTGACAACCGCAGAGACGAAATAGTTTGCTCACTTTATGTGAGTTTAGTCCAGACAGTAGACTGTTTAATTTGTTACTAAGCTTACAGATACCTTACAGGGATAGGCAGCTCAAGTGACGGGAGTATGGCAGACTAAATAGCGCTATAATATTGAAACGATGATATCAACAAAACTAAAGTGACCCATGCTATGCCAAGATTCGCGGCTAAATCATGTACGCCCTACCCACGTATGCTGTACGATCTATACAAACGCCATAACAATGCAAGACTAGATGATGATTCCACGTTGCGCCCAACCGCCTCTGCCCTTCCAAGCCCAGAGCAACAACCCAACTGCAACCCACACTGTGATGGTCTCAGCCCAGTACGTCGGAGCATAACACTGCTCTCCGTAGCAGAACAAATCGCCCCGATCTTCATCACCAGGCGTGGCCTTTGAGTTGTTGGCTCCGTTCTGGTACGTCGCTGAGTAGACGAGTCCCCAAAATGTTGATCCGGCAGCGGGAAGCATGCCGATGATGCCAAAGTTGGTAGCAAAGTTCTCAACACCCCAGATAATCGTCACAATGAGAGGTGTGAGACTGAAAATGGCTCCGTATCCTGCGCCTACAAGACCTGAGACAAGCCAGAAGCGCTCAGCATGGTTCTGCACCATACCTGAGGCAAGAATGAGAAGGCCAATAGAAAGAAGGCTTGCGAAAAAGGCCATGAAGGCGACTCGGGAAATGGAGAAGCGACTGCTCACTGCCGAACGAGTCTGTGGTCCTTGAACATGCTGTGTCTGGGGATAGGGTGCCAGTAAATCTGTCAGAGTACCAATGAAGATTCGCGAAGCGGTGTTGGTTACACCAAAGATAGACACATGTGTCGCCGCAGAGGTACGATGACTCAAGCCCTCCATCTCTGGCGGCGTAAGGGTCCCAATGATCGTACCAAGATTGTTTATAAAAGCCTCGCCTGGCCCAACGATGAGCAAGAAAGCGAGGGCAAAGGGCCACATCGTGCGGTCAGCAAGAAACGAACGCGTTTCAGCGTTGAGAACCCAATTCTTCTTCCACTTGGCGTCATCTTTCGATGCGTCAAGCAGTGCGGAGGTCTCTGTTTCTTCGCCAGTTGCACCGTAGCTCCGTTCGGACCGGCCGAGCAAAGAGCTACCGTCCAGCAGTCCGCTCTGCTCCAGCTCTTCGATAGCCTCGTCGATAAGTTCATCTTCATCTACAACACGCAGTGTAAAGGTACCGAGCATACCCATAGAGAAGGTGAGAATGGCGAGGAAAATGAAAAAGCGGTATACATCCAGATCGCCCCTCCCACCGTCTGATCGCGGCTCGGAGAACAGTCGGGTTCCCGCTTGACTCAGCCACATGGGACTCAGCCCGAAACAAGTAATCGGTGTAGCAAGCGCCAAACCTCTGTATCGACCTTTTCCAAAGTTCTTTGCGCACGACGACACAGCAGCCATGTAAAGACAGCAAGTCGCGATACCAACGCAGACAAACGAGAACATCAAGAATGGAAGCGACCAGTCGCCATTAACCCGATATCCAGGATGGCTGCGATACTCCAGGTCCAACTTCCTATATACACCCGCTGCGATTCCATAACCGCTTCCAAACAGGATTCCTCCTGCGAGTGCAAGCGGTTTTAGACCGACGCGATCACAGATATATCCGACGCCCGAAATAGGAAGGTAGAGAGCGACAGAGCCTGCGATTGCTACGGCGTTGACTTGGAACTGAGAATAGTGCAGACGGGACTGTAGAAGAGGCGCGTAGAGGGAGAATACGACGATGGAACCGCAAGCGAGAGCAATGATATTGGCCGAAATGAAGGCGATGAGTCGAACAGTTTGTTTTTCTTTATTGCGCTGGATGCGGGTCTCGGTAGAATCCGTGTCGTTGTCTGAGGCGTAGACTGAGCTGCGCGTGGACATTTGATCGGCATCGAGGCGCGAAGCCTGGGTGTCGTCAGGGGCGGAAGACGACATGGCTAGGGAATGTTGTAGGAGTTGAAGAGAAGAGATTTAAGTCGGAATCATGTTGAAGGAATCTATTGACAGGGTATACTATGAATCACGTCAACCGAGGCTCCATCGCGATCCCACGTCATGGGGTCATGCTCCGAATATTCCCCACAATTTCGCTCCGAGACCGGTTGGACAAAATTCCGGACACAGTCAGGGTCGTATTCAGTTTGTTATCAATCTTATCAATCGCGAGTGATTCATGATGGTACTAATCATCAAATTCTGTACCGCATAAAGTGATTTATCCAGTGATTTATCCCCTATTGGGAAACCTATTCTCGATCCTAGTCCAGGCTTACATAGGATAACCAACTTATCTCGTTTCTTATGCTCTGAGCAGTCAGCGCTTGTGATTAATGTTGGGGCGATAGTGATAGCATCCTGCTGCTCTACAACATTTTCAAGGCGGTGATACTTGTAGAAAATACGGGAAGTCTTTCTAGATTTATGTAACATGATCGAATTACCCCGTTTCATACGCTGGAATACCAGGGGCTTGATCTGTTCAAAGTGCTGTTTAGGCATAGGGTAGGCAGGTCACCTTGAAAGTGAGAAAGTCATTAACAGATTCCTGTCAAACCCAAATTCTGTACAAGGATACTAACCGGGTTGACTGATAAATCCTTGTTGGAAGAGATATGTAAAATCGTGTTATAGCGGGTTTTACGATGTATTTCTTCTTGTCCGTCCGATTTCGTATCCCGTAGTCACATGATCCATCTACGTGCTGACATTCCTTATGTTGTTAATGTCACCTCACGCCTTAGTGTATTTTGTAACCGCAATAAATAACCCGACATTCAAGTTGCATCCGCATCATGCTCAGAACAAAATTTTAAAACCATCTTATTTCAACTTATGCACTAATATCACTATCTTGTGGTCTCAAATGAAGCGATGAGAGCACTGAATTCACGACAAGAGGAACTTGACAGCTTCTTTGCCGAGCTCACGCCATGGGACATCCTATTCCTTCGCAAGAAGATTGAGGCCACAACCATCGAACTGAGCGGCCTCCAGGATCTCCCACAAGAGTTGGTCTGTGAAGTACTCGTTTACCTTGATTTTGATGATTATAGATGCTGCACCAGAGTATGCAGGAAATGGAAAGAAACTTGGAAACAAGAGGCAGTACTCACCAAGGCGCTGAACCAGTTCTTCCCTGGCCTTCAAGCAACCTGCCCAGAAACATCCACCGAGGACCTCTATCTACGCGAGATTCAGAGGCAGCTCAAGTGGCGCCAACCCTACAGCAAACATACCTGGATACCTTGGGACATTGGTGCAAGTAGCTTTTTCACAGACCTTCCCGAGTTCCATCACCGTGGAACAAAGTATGTCGAAGGTGGCTGGCGCTTCCATTACAACAAAAAGAAGCTGGCATGGCAGTCCAGTGAACGGAGCTTTGTCATAGACGACTTGCGTACGCGCCAAAGACTGAGATTCATTCCACCAGGGAGCGTTACGTCGGGCGCAGTATATCAAGCCATTGCTGTCAGTGACCAGCTTCTTGTTCTCGTCGAGGTGGATTCGATATGGCGGGCGGTGCACATTGTTCACCTAGAGACCCGAGAATGGAAACGACTTTCGCTACCTGCCGCTCTTAAAACTGCGTATCTGGACGCAAAGGTGGTCTACTTCGTCACTCAGACCAAAAGGATCTTGTATTTTACTTGGGGCGGGAAGCTCAAGGAGCTCAATCAGACAAAGCTGGAATGTCCCATTGGCGCCGAGCCCATGCTTGGAGGGGAGCCCAAAGTTCTGATACATCCCACCAAAGAAAATGTGGTTTTTGTTGTCAAGGCATTTTCCCACGGATTCACAGGTAAGCTTCTGGAAGCTACACCGATGACTCGAGGTCTAACTGTAACAGATGGACGTACATGCAGCTTCCTCGTGGCCAAGTTCGAAGACGGGAAGGCTATCTGGCAGAAGACAACATCCATTTCAAACCCACTGAAGAACCCACAGCCAGACTGTCACGATTACACCTGGGTCGTCGTGTCTTTGACTTGCCGAAAGTCTGATAATCATGGCACATTCTGTCTTGGGGTCTATCGCGTCCAGGCCGCAGAGACCAGCAAACTCGAGCTTTGCCCCTGCTGTGAGCCGCGAACAAGAAGGGGAGATTGGGGTGCTATCACATTCAATGTTCTCACTGAGACTTTTGGTCACCACGAGTACTTGTCTACGCGTCGTGATGTCCTGTGGGATGGCGAGTTCTACAGTCCTTTAGTGGATTTGCCCTCCCTGAAATTGCAGAACGTGCATCTTTGGAACGATGACCTGCTGTTGACAGCTACCACGACTTCTGCTAATCACAGGTCGGACATTTATCTGCAGACACTACACCCCTTGGGAAGCCATCAAGCGCTGTCGCCCCAATGGACACCAACGCAAATCTCATTCTCCCTGCAAATCAACACCACTCAGGTGTTTCAAGACGATGAGTTTGTGATTTTACCTACTCTTGGTGGCTTGGTTCTCTATGAACCATCCGCAAAGCCATCATACCAAAACACTTCAAATGATATCATTATTGATGACGCTTGGCCAATCAATACTACAGCATACGGGTCATTCTGCCACTTAGTCGACATGACACAAAGGCTTGAGCTGAAACATACTGAAGTGGGCTGTGGTTTGATGACTCGGAACGAAAGGAGCAGTGGTCAACCAGCCTCACCTCCGATCAACACAAATACGGATCAGTGGTCTCCTGACTCTACTGACTCAGAGGATTTTGAAGAGGATTTTCAGGATCATTATGAATAGTCAAGAGGATATTCACGTTCATTTTGAGGGTGCCAAAAATAGAGTGGCATAAGTGCCAGTCTGGTTTGGCGTAAGGAGACCAGATCATCTCGTTGTATGTTGGAAGATTTCCAGGCTGTTTATCTCTGTCAGCTAACCTTATCTAGAGCTATTCTACCCCGAGCTATCTTTGTGCCTCAATAGTATCAGCCCCTTGCGACCACCATGCCTTAATGCCCTCGACATCACACCAGTTCATTTCCACCGGATTCTCAAACCACCACCTTCCATTCTTGCGATCACTCTCATATTTCTTCAAACTGCCCCCATCAAACCTATGGTTCTTGACGCCCACGAGCAGAACCGCACTTCCCACACGTGGGTTGAACTCCTCTGGATCTAGAAATACTGTGAGGTGCACCTGCTTTGAGGTAGAAGGGTCTCCAAGCCGTGCGGTGCGTTGTCTGTAGGGTGGAAGGTGGGATGGCTCCACGGCTGAGATAGAAGCGATGATGGCAAGTACATTGCAGGACCAGTTCTGCTTGTAGGGAAGGTTAGGGATTGAGCGGAGAACGGTCAGTTTGAGAGGTGTTTGAGGATTGTGCCAGTCGCGTGGAAGAGCGACAGGTTCACTGGGTTGAGCGGATGGAGGTGTCTTTTCTTTTTGTGGTGCCGTCTTCGTTGGTGTCTTGGGTTGTGCACCGAATGCGAGAGTCTCGAATGCTTGAAAGGCTTCTTCAGCCGCTGCTTCGTCGTCATCAAATTCGTCTTCGACGTATGGTTTGGGGGGTTTCCTTGTCTTTGCTTCTGGAGAGTCTAAAAGAGCGTCTTCCAAAAGCTCTTCTGGGATCTCAAGTTCATCTGGCATTCCTTCTGTAGACTCTTCTGTAGATTCTTCCTGCGGCTCGGGTGGTTGCTCGACAGGCTTAGATTCAGCGCGAGATGTAGGAACACGCTTTGGTCGTTCCTGAAGCATAAGCTGCTCATCCGTCTGCAATACTCGATAGGACTCATTCCACCCAATAGTGAAGAAATTGTCGATGATCAATGTTACCATCTTCTGCTCTCCAACGTCCTGCCACTTGGCATGAAAAGCGTCACACCTAACATAAGCCCCTAGCCCAACATCTCGCGTATGAACAAAGCGATGCATATCGCTCCCCAAAAGTGCCTGGATGCATAACTCCCCATCACCAAGTAGTAGTCGGATTGCTTGCCATCGTCCTGAACTTGACACCGCAACGCGGTCGATGCCCTCTACTAAGAAGATGCTCCCGGGTACGCAATAGCGCGTGCGTAGAATATCCTCAACTACAGGCGTGAGCTTGAATGGTTCGCCGAAAAAAGTGATGGCGGCTGGATCTAGCCTCACCGGTTCGTCAGGCATGTGTGACTGTCCATTTGATGGCTGTTGATGATGAGGTGTCAAGGTGCGTGAAGTCATTGGATGGATCTGTGGATGAAGTCAGTATGCATTTATCCACAATTATATCAAAGCGGGGTTCTTGTGCCACCACAACCACCATCTTCTTTAACACCAGCTCAAAATGGACAGTCCGTATAAGCGAGAACTCACTGTAGCTATCGGAGCTTTGCAAAAAGCGGCTCAGTTGAGTCAGTCAATTGTCTCAGACAAAGACAAGGGCGCAATTGAGAAGGATGACTTGAGCCCTGTGACTGTCGCTGACTTTGCAGTCCAGGCTCTCCTTACAGCGACGATCAAGAATGCTTTCCCGGAGGATCGAGTGGTCGGAGAGGAAGATGCGTCGGATTTGAAGCAGAAACCTGTGCTTATGGAGCGTGTGTGGGAGCTTCTGATGCGTATTGCTGGAGATGAGGATACGCCTTCTCTATGCCAGCTTCCTAAGACGCGAGAGCAGATGTGCGAGTCGATTGATGAGTGTGGAGCTAGTAGCCCTGCTTCAAGTGGACGTACTTGGGTGTTTGATCCTATTGATGGGACAAAGACTTATCTTCGGGGCCAGCTTTATGCTATTAACATGGGTCTTCTTGTTGATGGCGAACAAGTCGCTGGTATCGTCGGCGCGCCCAATCTCTCAATTGATGCCAAAGCGCCTCTCAAGAACGAAAATATTGATCCCAAGGGTGAGGGATGTATCTTCTTTGCTGTCAAGGGCTATGGCGCATACGTGCGACCTCTTCACTCTGATCAGCCCAGACAACTATCTGCTCACACCGCCAACGAACAAATCAGCTTTGTCACCAGCGCCACAATAGTTGACTCTGCCCTAGACGGAATTCACGAAGTCGTTGCCTCGCGCCTCAATGCCGACTATCCGGGAAGCGACCTCGTTCCTTGGGTTCTGCGCTGGGCTGTTCTAGCGATGGGTTTGGGCAACACGACTGTTTGGGTGTACAAACGCCGAGATCGCTACGCAAAAGCCTGGGATCACGCGGGAGCTATGTTGCTGTTCGAGGAAGCTGGCGGAAAGATCACGGATGTGCATGGGAAGAAGATCGATTTGACGGCCGGGAGGAAGATGAGCGCGAACTTTGGCTTCGTGGCGGCACCAACGGATGTTCATGGGCGAGTACTGGAGACTGTGCACGATGTTCTAAGAGAGCAGGGCAAAGACGAGTTCTTGAGTTAGAACATGGTTCTTGGGATTGGAGAGAAAGGAGCATAGACGGATTTGACCGAATGAGGAGAAAACGAATTGTTTGCTCAACCGGTTCGCGGCACAAACTGCGATGGGCGTCTTCAAGAACCTTCCACGAGCACTTGTGACGCCTGAGACCGAGACTATAATTACCAATCAATTTGCAAGTCAACAGCAGTGATGCGTATTAGGTCCTGTCGTACGAACTGTCAAACAAAACGGTTGAAGAGAGGCAAACACTCGGATAATGTCCACCACCACAACGTTGAGTCCAATCAGTTAGCCGAAACCCAAACAGAAACCAAGATATGTTTTCCAATGATTGCTTCAATAGAGTGCTCCTACCTGTTTGTAAATACTTCTTGCCCAGCTATATGAGATCGCCAATGCCCATCTCGATTGTCCTCCGCTTCAACTTCTTTATTACTCTTCTGTCAAGTCAGAAGAACGATTCTATCTTCACCTGCGCATATCCAAAGCCTCCAAGGGACCGCCGACAATACCAAGACTCTATCTAAGCAATCGAGTCCTCAGTATTATCATCGCGATGTCTTCTCACGAAAGTCAGGCCGAAAAGGTTCACCAGGACCGTGAGCTTGCTCGTCAGAAGGGTATGTCCTACTTCCTCCCCTCTCAAGAAAATCTCGTTAAAGAATCGTAGAACCTTCTGTCACATGCGATGTAGCGGTGATTCGAAATGCTGTTGAGCAGCTTGACCCCGAGAAGCGCAAGGGGTCGCAGGGAAATGAATCGGAGGGGAAGAGCCACAATGGTAATGGCAACGAGAAGAAGTAAAATTCAAGATCGTGTACTCCCGTCACATAAAGCTCTGGGGATTGTTGTCGGGCGTTGGATATTGTCTTGCATCGTTGGAGACGTTATGTTGGCGAGTTGGTGCCGCCTTGGACTTCAAATCTTGGAAATTTCTAGATTAGCTAGAACCCGAGTGAGAGCCGACAACAGAAGATGATCATGCCTTGCGAATAATTCTTTTGGCTGCTTTGTTTGTAAATTTCCTTTCGAGTGAGGACAGTGCAGTGTTGTTCCCCTATTGTTCGTCAGACTCTTTGTTGTGAAACATTTGATCAAAAGAAAGCCTGTTGTAATGTACAAAGGAATTTGAATTGTTAGATGTTCGAAGTGTTTTAATGCAGCTGGGATGAAAAGATTGGTCTTTTGGAATTTGTCAAGCCGGCTGGGACAAAAGGAGTCATCATTGTGCTTGGTGACAGAATCAGAATCAGCATGAGGTGATGTCAGTGCATAACAATTAATGATGGAGTAAGATAAGAAAAAATATCTCAAGTTTCAAGCCAGGTCATTGATCGAAAGCTGTATCAACAGATGCTTCTGACTCATCGCAGTGTTTCAAATGCATAAGAAGAAACCGCTATGGACCCATTGGGTGAACATTTCTCTGACCCACCACTCGTGACATACTAAGAGCCCTTAACACTTTGATGAAAAGCAGGTGAATTACCTTGTGGCTTAGGTAGTAGGTCAAGAAAAAGTAGCCTAATCGCTGGTCTGAGCTGGCACAAAGTGACCAACTCTGTGTTCGACGGGCAAGGGGATGAACACTGTAATCTGTAAGGGAACAACGCTACTCTCTGCTGCCAGCTGCCAAGAAACACGATACTGCCACTGAAAATGTCCCATTATACGCTGAGACCATTATCGTATTGGTGTACGTGGTTGGCACAGCTCCGGGGAGGAGCTCATGCACCTGATATGTGGGTCTATACACTGCGGCCGTTTCTCTCTCCCACCCCCGAGCTCTGCAGGCTTCGTCCCTCCACCTCCAAAATCTCCCGTGAAAAGGATCTTGAAAGTTTCCCCATTCCTTTTCACCGTCTGCCCGCAGAGTCGTCAAGCTTAATAACTCGTTATTTCCCCCTCCTTCACGCATCGAAGAGGCGTTACCCCTAGCTACCTTCCCTTGTTTCCCCCTCGTGTTTACCTTCTCCTGGTACTCATTCCCATCCTAGTGCAACTCGCTCCTGACGTGTGGCCGGATATCCGAACCCATCGAGTCGTATCTCGCACGCTGTCTCCCTAAAAACTCGACAGGGTTCGAGATAACACCCTTCCCAGTCTTTTCCTCGGGTTTACCATGATGGACTCGTAAATGGAACGCCTTCCTACCTAGTGACTCCTCCAGAGACTCTTAGCTTTGAGTGCACCATCTGGCAAGGAGCTCTTAGGCTGTCTAAGCTGTAAAGTCCAACCTCTTGCAGCCCCTAGACATCGATGGAGAACGCGGATCATTGCCCGCAAGCACTCTAGATGGAAAAAACGGGGAAACATAAGAACCATCGGGTAAGCAATGATGAAATCCTCGTTCTTCGTGGCGTGATGGCTAATAGAATAGTATCTCCAGAAGCGTCACAACCTCGTCATGAGGTTGAGACAAGAACGGGTGCCGAAACAGCCCACAGATTTTGCAAATACTTAGGGCGAGACGACCCGCCATGAAGAGTCTACTCTTGGGTCAAAGCAACCATCGCCGTGGCGTAGGTACAAAGGTCAGGCTTTGAGAGCTCGAATGACTTGTGTGCCCGTCAGGTCGGGCATGGATAGAGCCTCGGAAGTTTGCACAAGACCTTGTTGCAACCCCCACCTCTTTCTTGTTCAAAGCCTGACATGCTTGCATCGCTCGAAAACTTCCTCCAAGGCCAGCAGCGAAATTGCTCAATCTTGCTGTGGTCATTGCTGATGTCGAGATTGGGATTTCCGATGTAGCTGCATCTTCGAGTCCGATTATGAATCCGGCTCAGATGGAAATTTTGTCATCAAGGGGTGAAACCAGTTCTTCCCGGGCCTTCAAGAAACCTGCCCAGAAACATGCACCTAAGACCTCTATCTGTGCAAGACTCAGAGGCAGCTTAAGTGGCGCTAACCCTACACCAAGCATACTGAATGAGCACCTTAAGCCTGCGACCATTGCAGGGACGAGGAAGCATGCATCGAACCGAGCCACCCAGATCCCTTTCTCCATGATAGGTTGTCCGCTGTGTGGGCAGACAATACCGAAATACTCGTCCAGGTCAGGCCAAGGTGGATGCTGAAAACAAGAACGGATGGGAGTCATCCGATGCTTCAAGCAGCTTCGCAAGCTGCGTCGCCTCAAGCCCAAGGTGAAGCACAAGGGTCGCCCGAATGAGGATAAAGCTCTCCCGACCATCTTCCTTGACTTTCAGAACAAACTCGATTGGAGGCAATGCACCATTTATTATATAACGATGTCATGCGGTATGCGTCACAGGACTTTCACCATCCCGAAGGCGCTGAAACAGACCTACCATAGCCTACGCTCAAAGCATGAAACCCGTTGTCATGCTGGGGCAGTTCCTGACGAAGGAGGCCCTTTCAAGCAGCTTCGCAAGCTCTGTCGCCCCATGTCCAAGGTGAAGCACAAGGGTCGTCCAAGTGAAGACAAGCTCTACAAACCTCCGGGACTATACTTTCGCTGCTAAGTATGGTGGACAAACCTGACTATACCGAGTCCTATATTCGAGCACATCAGTAATCATCAGGCCAGAGGATGTTCTCGCCCATGCGCCTTCGAGACCACAAACCAACTGATCTTCCTCATCCTTCGCCAGATGAACACGAACGTTTGGGAAATCGACTAAGAACAGCAGTAAGATTGCGATGACATGATACATTCAAGCAGCTGCGAAAGCTATGTCGCCTCAAGTTCGAGGTGAAGCACAAGGGTCGCCCCAAACCCGAGGCTCTTGATATCTTTGACTCTGGGCGAGGAATCTGAGGAATTGGATGGCGATGGCCGAACTACCAACAATGAACACGACGAGCCTGAGGTCACAGAGAATAATTATGAAAGTGGACAACCCTGAGTATTGGATGACCTCAGGCAAGTACTCATGGTCCTGAAGGTTTACGATACTTTCGAGATGTCATGGATCTATGAGTCCTTGAGTCTGCTTTCACGGAAGGCACTGAGGTATAAGATACCACCTACCTTTCCGAGCGAGGACAAGGTCTACGCTATTCAACACTTCATTTTCAATGACAAGGGTCGGCTCTGGTATTCGCATGAATGAATATGAGCGCCATGCTTGATGAACCTCTCGTTCTTCCATTTTTCCTTCTTGGTCCCTTTTACCCACCTACCATCCATCCAACAATACCACATCGCAATAGCTCTGGCTTTATTATTCAGGGTCATGGATATCAGGGCGTTACGATGAATCTGCAAAGCGGTCAGCAAAGCGAACAAACACCCTCGTGCCATACGCTAGCGACAAAGAGCTACGACTCAGTCTGCAACTTCAGATACGGCATCCTCACCCAGGTCGTCCCCAGCAGTTACGTGCAGAAGAACAATGGCTAGTGTCACTCTAACGTGTGTATGAAGATGAACGCCAAGTTTGGCGATGCGCGTCGCTGTCCAGGCCACCATGGAACATCCCGTTGCTGCACTCGCTATATATATTTGGACGCACATCATACACCAAAGAACTGCAGATACGGTATAATTAAACGGTGATCGTTCATGGCAGCCATGTGCAACAGACCAACCTACTCTCACTACTCCAACGTTGCATCAAGGCGAACCGCCAAGCTTGGTGGTGCAACTGCATGCTTGTTCAATCACGCTACGATAAATGAAACTAGGGAGACTGACGCTGTTCACAAGGAGGCAAAGCCAGTTGGGAGACAGGATCAGCTATGTCTCAGAAGTGGGCTGCTGACAGGGCCTTTGGAACGTCACATTCGAAGAGTGAAGCATTCTAACCAGCTCTGAGCGGACTCTGTCTCATGGTGACTCATATACATATATAACTAGCCAACAACAAGGCCACGGCTATAGAACGCTCTAGGTATGTGGTATTGTCTGTGTACAAGCTTGAGTCTCAAGCTAACATGAATCGGACATTGAAGCAAGATATACTGAACCGCTCGGCGTCAAGAGACATGCACTGAGTTCCATGACTTTGGAAGAAGTGCAAGTCTTGCTCAACCAGACCCCGTACAAACGATCTTTGGGCATCGGTGTCAGAACGCCCGAGATCCATCGACATCAATAACTCTTGGAAGATGGGTGGTTCTACTACAAGATAGGATTCCCCGAAGACGCTCAGGGGTGATGAGAACTTCACCCCAAGCACCTTTTCTCTGTTGAAGGATCACCCAATATATCTGCTGGTCAGCCCAGTCGGCAAACAAGCTGCAAAAGAAGCCGTCCCCTCGAATCGGACAGAAGACAGAAGTTTGTTACGCGAATACCTGTGCGGTGCATAATCTGAGTCTCATGATAGCACATCTAAAGACGAAATTCATATCACTCGGTATGATATCTGAAGCATGGCAGTGATGGTCTGTCACCTATCGCCTCGGCCTTTCAGCCGACCTTTGCTCGCATTTCACCTTGGCGAATGAAAGGGGCTAAAGCCGGTGCATCGCCGACTCGAAATAAACCTCATCCTCCCCATTTGACTAGGGTTTGAACATCTTGAGATATGTTTATGCAAGGCTCCGCTCCGCAATAGTGAAGGCCGGTACTACAAGTACGAGTACAGTCATACCGAAGAAGTTACTGACAACTCCTCCACTGTAAGGTCAATACACTACTGCAACATGACGCCATCATTGTGGAAGGCACAAACACTATTTCCTGATGGTCGCCCGATCATGAAAGTAGGCTGCGACCTCTCGCACGCTGGCCTTGGTGGTGTCACTTCGCATCCTGTCGTCTCTACCCGAACTCAACCGACACTCGGATCACACGAGGCTTTGACGTCGAGTGAGAGTCCGCCAGGGTCAAAGTAGAACTACTCTGTTCTGGCTGTGCAGAGGATCATGGGCAACTACAGCGCCACTGCCCCGGTGGCTTCCATGACCTTGTCTGTGGAGGAATGTACGCTCTTGATCTCCCGCATGATCGGAACCGCCTCGGAAGTTCAGATAAGATTATCGTACAGCTTTTGCGCCATGGACATGACACATACTGCAGGCAGTATAGCGTTAAGCTCAACTTCTAATGGTTGGAGCTAGACTTCGCTTTCCCATTCACATCGAAAATGTCACTGGATACCCCGAACGAAACAATCTTCCTGACGCTCGCCCGACCATGATCGTACGCTGCGGCGTCTCGCATGCTGCTCCCGGTGCCGTCACTGCTTCAGTAGCTTCCATGACCATGTTTGTGGACAACAAGGCCGCTAGATACGCCGCATGAAAGATTGTTTCTCACGCTCGCCCGACCACGATCGTTGAAGTATAAGGCCAGCCTAAGACCGTGCAGTTTAAGAGAAAAACCTGCCAGAAAAACAATGCAAGGTAATCGTCTGTCGCGAGTCTCTTATATAGGGGCATTTGCCAGCAATATGGATCTACTCAACCAGAATGTCAAAAGCGACCATCATCTTGTGTTTTCAACTTGGCAGAACAAACTACG
The DNA here is from genome assembly GCA_004367155.1 of Fusarium clavum. Taxonomy (NCBI): domain Eukaryota; kingdom Fungi; phylum Ascomycota; class Sordariomycetes; order Hypocreales; family Nectriaceae; genus Fusarium; species Fusarium clavum. The sequence goes on along the minus strand of QGEC01000250.1, from coordinate 7,161 downwards.
CCACTGCCTGTGGTGTCACTGCTTCATTGGCTTCCATGACCATGTCCGTGGACAGCAATGCCACCAGATACGCCGAATGAGGGGGTTTGGCGATAGCTGGAAAAGTGCTGTCCTGCGGGATGGGCGACTGAACTTCAAGTACCGCTACTGGCCTCCAGAAATCTATGGTTGACTCTTTGTGATGTATGGCGCATGGGCCCAGGTTGACTTCTATCATATGCACTAGACTGACATACTGATAGGATATCGATTCCAGCGGATTTTACTATGCGATCGAAGATTCATAGACACCGGAGTCGAAATATTCTCTCTCTCACTGAAACAAGCATGCCTACCGAAACAAACAAGCTGGTAGTCATAAGGCTATATTGTGTTTTCTGTCAAACCTTGAGTCAACGACCTATCACCCACTGAGCCCATCTCCTGAGATATCTCCAAGTCCAGAATATCATGTCCCGACAGTATGAGCAACATAGACCTCCCAGATCACTACGAAGGACATCGCATCTAAAGAACAGCGATGCCGCTACAAGCGCTCATAGCACATAATTTCAGAAACCCATTCAGACTGCCTCGGCGAATTTGAGTTCCGCTTCGTAGAAGCCACTGAAATATCAGCTTGCTATTCACTTTCACCGACATCCTACTCCTTTACCTCCGACTATCAACCGCCTCGCTTTCCAATCCAATAAATCTATATATTTATGGGGTCTGAACATACTCACGGTATGGTCCAAGGATGGTTGCGCGTCCGGCAGAAAAAAAGAGGAGACAAAGAGCCCCTGTAATGCTGATAAAGAGAATGCCAGGAGAGCATGTTTATCGACTGGGCGGTCTCCTCAAAAGGTGCACCCAGAACACACCCGCTGGGTCTGTGACCGGCCAGTCAAGGAACCCGACCTCCTCGTCAAAGCTCGTGGCAAGAAGTGCCAGCGGATCAACCAAAAGCAATAACCTCTGCCCAAAGAATCCGTCTCGGACTCCATATCAATAATGACGCCCAAATGCTGTTTGAATGTACCTGGAGGCTGTAGCCATCTCCAACCTCCCCGTGTTGGAAAGGTCAACGGAGACTGAACACTTGCATCGACCTGGTGAATCAGTATATGAACAGGATGGCACTTCCTTCCTCCACCCCTCATCTTGAAGCTGAACAAAATACCCACACTTTAGTCTTCGTCAAAGCCACGATACGATACTGGATGAATCGCAGTTGGGAGCTGAAAAAGGAGCGATGTTGGAGAATGTGGCCGCTCCAACTTGTCAATTTGAGAGCGCACATGTTCTTCAAGGTATTTGTTGTTATCTGTTTACCAGCTTAAGTGATGTGCTAACATGGTATCAGCAACCCTCGGACGATGGGTGATGGTTTGTCTCCTACCGCCTTCGCGGCCTTGCTAGGTTCAACCTTGCCTTCGCATTATTGGAACACTGAGCAGATATGTACGATAGGCTGACAGATGGAGAAAGAACTGCCAGCTATTGCACTTTGTAAAGAGCTCTAATATGGCCATTCTCGAATGGTGTCTTTCACATCAACTGGTCCGAGACACGTCTCGAACGACTTCATCCCCTATGCCTCATGGACGACATATATACCATCGGCCTACTATCCTATCAAAAGAGGTGCTCTTTGGGTACAATGCCACCAGATGCGCCACGAGCTGCTGGATGTGGCGACTCGGAGTTCTCGATTTCGAAGAGCAGATTCGTTAAGGTATATATTATCGTCCAATTAACCGCGGGAGTGCGATGCTGACATGATATCAGTAACCTTCCGACGATGGGTGATGGTATGTTTCCTACCGCCTCGGCAAGGTTGGGCAACCTGACGAACCAGGGGACAGGCCGGGCTAGAAACCTCGACCTCAGCCCTGTGGCACTGACAGAAACGATCCGGTCGTGTGGAAGGTACAATTCACTCGTTCTGATCTTTCACAGGATAGCGACAAGTTCTCGGTCAGCGCCACCGAAGTCTCCAAATCTGTTGGCGGTATGCAGTGGAATGCTGGCCTTCCAGCCGACTTCCACTCATTCCAAGGGCAAGTCGGACGCAGTCCTGCTCTCTGAAGGAAGCCTGATTGTTGCAACTGCTCTCCCACGAAATGGACGTCTCGTCGGCCCCTCCTGGAACATCATGCCTTTTGCTCCCCACTTGTTCTACTATTCTCAACCAACCCAATTTGATTTAGGGTTGGCGACATATTATATATATTCCGCTGCGAGCGTCCGAGCGTGGTGAAGTGCACATGTTCTTCAAGGTATAAATTCTCCTCTGTACAGCAGCGAGACCGTTGTGCTAACCTGGCACCAGAAACCCTCAGACGACGGCCGTAAGCCAAAAGAAGGTGATATGGCACGCAAGCCGGAACCCAAGCTCTACTATAGGATATCTATCCAAATACCAAAACGAGGCGGCAGGCTGAGCATAGCGATGGCTTCTGGACTACCCGCGATGTCTGGATAGGGAACAACACGGTACTATAAGTGATACCATCAGGCTATGCAATCCACGGATTCCTGCTGGATACAGGAACACACATGGGTGGCCCGACCACTTAAAATAAGATTCAGCGACACTGCTGAGAGGAAAGGTGGTGCCACCTCTACCAATTACCTTTATCCTGAGGGCGACAATTTCACTATTCCTCCACCAAGCCTCTGGCTGAATATGGCCTATTGTTAGTTGAGCTTTAAATTGTTGCCACTTCTTATCACTAACCTCTTCGCATATACTCCTAACCGCCTCGGCCTTCCAGCGGCCTTCCACTCGTTTCAAGGGCAAGAAGGCTGCCCTCCTCCTCCCTGAAGGAAGCCTTGTTATTGTCAACGCTCTTTCTTACGAAATGGATACCTCAGTGCTTGCTTTCCGACAGCGCTATATATACAAGGTGCGCGTCATCAGAGCATCAATGTGCTTTGCTTTCTACACAGATGGCATGCATGCTGCTGCCAACGTCCCTCTCCCTTTTCACACGTCATCTCATCGCTTGGAGGTCTGCGATACTCCGGCCCCTACGCCTGAAGAAGTGCACGTGTTCTTCAAGGTATTTATTGTCATCTGCATAGCAGTGAAAGTCTCATTCTGACAGAAGCTAGCAACTCTCAGAAGATAGCCGCAAGGCCTACGGCACAAGAGCATTCCTAATGCCCGCATTTACTCGAACAGCGTTCAAACGTGGATTTCACCCGGCAACTTCAGAAAAGCAATAGACTCAACGGGCTGTCGACATCCATGATAATTATGAACACCGACCTTACTCTTGTTTCGGTTTCAGAGCCGGCTTCCCTATCGTGGAAACTACCTCGACCTGAACATGGTAGAGAATAAGGGAGTGGTCGTGATCAAAGCAGAAATACTGCCTCAGCCATGTTCCAGTCGCAGCGATGGCTTGTCGCTGGAAATTAAGACTGACATATTTCAATTGTCTCGATCGACTTCGAAACTCTAGGCAGGGCTACCGCCTCGGCCAGCTCATGAGATGTACCGGTTGTAATTCGCAAAGCCGCTCCGTTCATCGACGAAGCCTGCCTTCCAGCCGACTTCCATTCGCACCAAGCTCAAGAGGCTGCACTCACGGCGCTCCAGCTAAAGTCCTGGAAATTCCCATCACGAGTCATGGGTCTGGTATTAGTCTTATCAACTGGCTCTCTGGTGAACCGCTTTAAGGTTACTAGACCGCGATATCATCAACCAGTGATCAGCGGCCATTCATGGTCTGCGTTGTCCTTTAGTATCCTGGGTACACGACGCTGCCCAATTCTACTGGAACACAGTTGACGAGGGTGCTTTCGCCAGTAAGGTCTTGCCCCTCTTGGTGGTGGCCAGTCTCGCTGATTCTTGACACACCATGGATCTAGACTTCCTGAAGGATGTCTAGTTGTTGCAACTGCCCTTTCTCACGAAATCGACGTCTCTCACCGGCCGGCAATCTGTGACACTCCGGCCCTTAAGCCCGAAGAAGTGCAAATGCTCTTTGTTTGGCATTATCCTGAGGTATGTGTATTCGTCTCTATATACAGTTCGGAAAACGCCACTTTTATTGTACCTATAATTCGAATTGCAGAATATTGGATGTAACGCCGATGGGAGTTTTATACTAACTCAATATCAGCAACCTTCGGACGATGGCCGCTCGGTTTGCAACAAGAGTATTATATGATACAAAATTCTCGAAATGTGGAACATAAAGCAGTCAACTATTACCCGTTCACATCGTGTCACTTCCAAAGCCGAGGGGAGAATAGGAATACATCTCCAATCTCGCACTAGCTCACCCGTTTGTCAGTCTTGTTTGAACTTGGCCTCGGACTTTGCTGACAGTGTATCTTGTGTGCAGACCAGTTCATAAGCCCCTCAAGGATAATTTATCCTCTGGGACCGAACGAGTCGGATTACATTCCCACATTCGCTCACTATTCGAAACCGACTTTATATATTGGAGAAGGGTGGAAGTAAAACCGGAGGACCCTATCATGCCCTATTGGGATTGTCTCCGGGCATGGGGGCCAAGTCTACTCCAGCTACAAGGTCCTGCCACTCCTCCCGCACGTAAGCGCTTAACTCACATCTAAAGCCCATGAACCTCCAGGAACTCCCGAATATGCCGGAGAAATTTCCCACTTCATTGAATATACTAACATGGCAGTACAAGTAGGGATCACCAATGTGGTCAGGAAACCTTCGAGGTTCGAAGGCACAGCAACAGCCTTGTTGGCCGATGGCTTCCATGTCTACGTCTGCTCCGGGGGTGTGCCCCTCATTACCTGGAGATCTGCGCCACTCCGGCCCCAAACATCGAAGAAAAGACGACCTTACAGACGTTACTACAGTATACACATCGATCTGTCTGGACAATTGACTTCTTTGTATCGGTGGTGGGAACGAACAGCTCTGTGTGCATTGTAAGGAGTCAAAGAAGAAATGCACCAGGGCAAATTTGCATACTGACCACTATACTACGGAAGATGAGAAATCTGGGTATTGTTAAAGTAGGGAGTTGTTCCCAAGAAGTGCAAATGTTCTTCAAGGTATGTATGGTCCCTTTTGTACTAGCAGAAATGTCATCCTGACAGAACCTCAGCAAGTCTCAAACCGCAACCTTTACGGACCCTTTCTATACAGAATGCTGTCGGGTTATCACAGTAACTGATGAGGCCGCTTTCACACCAGGCTATCTTCCCGACTTGCCGACCGTGGATCAAGATCCGGAGTCACCAGAAGTACATCCAATCTTGCGAAGGATAGCAGTCGAGTTTCACATGGTACCGCGCACCGCTAAAACAGCCATGTTGAATAATGATATGCATGTGTACGTCTGCTTCGAGGATGTTCGAGACTGAATGTGAATGTTCGACGCTGTTCGCAATGCGAACAAGCCCTGACTGGCCGCCAGCGTGGTGGTACATGAACAACCGCGTGGAAAACGATGGCTTCCACGGTTGCTCGACAGAAACATGCTGCTCGACAAAATTTTCTTGAGAGAAACTGGTGAGAGAATACTTGGGACGCTGATCTCAAGTGTAAAGGCGTAGCGATCAACAAGTTGGCTATCGGCGAACAAAATAAAACCGACATACCTCAACAAAACATGAAGGTATCGGGGAGGTTGCAGTGCAGCCTACAAAAGAAACCGCACGGAGCCTCAAAGCGTCGTCAAGACTCTTGGCACGTCACCTAGAAAATCTGGTCTCGGCAGTCTACATCACTTCGAAGATTGTCGGGACTCGATCTGAGCCTTTGACAGTGTCGCAATTCGAGAAAGACCAAATAGCAAAGCCCCACCTCGGGGTCTCCTCAAATTCTCTTGAAGAGCTGGCTGTCGGCAGACGCCGAAGATGAGAAACAACAAGCAAGTCTCATTCACCTGATCACACTCCGAAGCTTCATCTGGTGCTAATGATTGGTTTGAATCTAGCTATCGGTACATATTTCAAGTGGCTATCAACACAGCGATCAAAGACACAACCGGATGCCCTTGAGAAACGCTGCCTGCGTTATTGAAGCTCCTTCTCGAAGGCAAGATAGATCCAGTCCGACCTTACTCATCAACTACATGATGCTCGCTTTCTTCCCTGAAGCATTTGCACAGCCAAAAATGGAACCATCTCCCGTGCCCGTACGGCCAGCTTATGGGCGACGACAGACGACTTAAAACGGTACGAATTCTCGTAGTTCAGGCCGAGTCCTTCAGCTATTATGAACCCACGAGTAACTCGAAAAGGGGTAATAAGAACCAGCATTACACACCAAGGCACTACTACACCCCGCTTGGTGGGCAGAGTTCTGTCTTGAGATCAGCTCGAAAGCTCCCACATTTTACTGAAGCATGCAAAGCGAGCAACGTGGAACAAGATCATGCTCGGCTGGGCTGGCTAAGTTTCGAGTTTCTTTGGGATAGAGAGGTCGAGCTGGTGTTGATTCGGGGTACTTCTAAGTCTTATGAGAGCGCGATGAATCAATGGGCAAGTACTTCGATCTCCTTGATCTTCGCCAGGCTAACACGAGAGCGTTTAGTATCATGACACCGGGCATATTGCTTACGGTTGCGTCTCGACGCAGTTTTCAAACATTAGCATTACCATCGACACTCGAATTACCACCGAGTTTGGGAAATATCTGGGCATCCTGGAGCAACGTCAAACAGAGGTTAGTGCGTGTTGATTTTGAAGCTGCCATCCTCTTTTCTCAGACAAAAGGACAACACTAACATGCATGAAAGTAACCACGTCACCTATCTCATACCGAATGAACCACACGAATCGATGTGCAGTCCATTTTTGGACCTGTCCCTGCTCGACCTCCACCAATCGGACTGGCTGTCAACCTATGGCAGAACGAAAGCAGCACCGAGCAACAGAACGATTCGAAACCTGAAAAGATCCTGAGTCCTCAAGGTAGATATATCGAGCCTAGTTGTCTTAATCTGTCAACAACCAGGCGACCCACTGATTACCATCCTCATTGGGGAAATTCGCCGTCCGATTCGTTATTGAGAAGAAGTGTATGCGCGCCCAAAGGGAGATATATCGCCTCACTTTACGACGACAGCGGAGATACCAAGACTTAGGGGACTTCTATGGGTTTCCTAGTCTGCCGTGAAGGGTTCAGCAGCGGGTGTTTTTCCCCGATGTACTAAATTTCAGTACTAGCCAGCGGCC
>QGEC01000248.1:0-10178 GCA_004367155.1 Fusarium clavum | reverse complement strand
GGCAATCCAGAACCTGACCATGTCAGACCCATCCTGCCCCGCTGACGCACCAAGCTCAATGCCCTGGAACCTCCCCTGTACTGCCAACGTTGACATCAACACCCGGCTTAATCTATTCACTAGGTGGAGAAACAGGATGCGCGATAACAACGCTGTTTGGTCTCTTTTGACAGCCTGCAGAAGCGGTTCAACGGTTGGTATCGCTTGGATCGGAAGTCTCTGCAACAGATCGGGAAGATCTATCTACGGCGGTGGAGGTACCGCGTCTGCGAATGTGGTCGTTCGTACCAGCAATGAATGGCAGGTTTTCGCGCATGAGCTGGCGCATAATTTTGGAGCTGCTCATGACTGTACGTCCAGTGAATGCAGCGATGGATACTCCCGCGAAGACGACTGTTGTCCGCTTAGTCGCTCAACATGCGACGCGCGAAATCAGTACATCATGAACCCGCAAAGCAGCCCAGGAATCGAGGAATTCTCACCTTGCACCATCGGAACTATCTGCACTGGAATTGGAGAGGAGCACATCGACACAAGTTGTCTTGTATCTGAGGATGATGTGCCAGACATCAACGACAGTCAATGCGGTAACGGCATTGTAGAGCCTGGAGAAACATGCGATTGCGGTGGTTCAAGACGCTGTCCATCCGATTCATGCTGCAACCCTGATACATGCCAACTTCGCAACGGCGCCGAATGCGATCCTGTCTCCGACGGCTGCTGCACTGAAGAATGTCGCGTCGCAGACAGCGGCCTCGTCTGCAGAGAAAGCACAGCTGACTGCGATCCCGAAGAGCGCTGTGATGGCAGTTCAGGCCAATGTCCCATCGACGTACAAAACTGTACCGACGATGATGACTTTGCTGGTGATGGCAGAAACTGGTTTGATCGGAACCGTACGGCTGTTATCGCGACAGCTGCCTCAGTTGGTGGTTTCATTGTTCTTCTCACCCTGTGTTGTCTACTCTCATGTTTGAGAAGGAGGAGCAAGGCAAGAAAACAGAAGGAGGCAAAGTTGAGGAGTATGAGTGATGTATCGAATCCTCCGTCTTTTGATCAGGCGAGAGAGACCACGCAGATGCCGACTGCGCCTAGGATGACACATAGATATACATAGTTTGGAAGTGTATTTGGAGTTTTGGGTGAGGCGTTTTGATGGATAGATATGAGTATACGATATAATTGAATGTCATGAACCTCGCTAACATATTAAATGAACGAAACTCCCAAGTCAAATTGTCCGCGATACTGCTGAATACAGTTTAGATGTAATTAGGATTTGCAATTGAAGGCATGCTTTTGGTAACGAAACCGAACCCCACACGTCATCGTGAACCTTGTCAAAGCATCTCCCTGGAGGGCACAAAAGAAACGAACACCTTGAAATAGCGCTGTCCGCCCAAAAACAAAGTGAAATAATCTCAGCCTTTTATCTATTCTCTTGTTATAGTTACAGAAGAATTTTGAACAGCATCATGTCCATTTCATCCCCCCAAGACACCTTCCCTTTCCTGTCGTTACCACCTGAACTCCGCCAACGAATCTATAAGTATTGTGCTCCGCAAAACGAACGCCTTGACATTTACTCCGGAATATCAGAGCGTGAGCACCGGGTTGTGAAAGACCGGGAGCACCGTATCGGCCCCAGCTCTTTCCCTCAACTGCTCCGAACATGCCGTCAGATAAATAACGAGGCGGAAAGACTCTTGTACCGCAACAACGTCTTTGTGGCTACTAGGATTCTTCAAGAGGGAGGATGGCCTAAAATGGACTTCTTTGGGCCCGAACCACAAAAGGAAATCCGACATATGTCGTTCAGGTTATCCTGGGCTAGTTTCGATAAGCAAAAACAAACAGTCGACGAGTCATGGGCAAACATGCTTGGATCATTATCAACTCTGGAGCTCATCGTCGCAAATTATTTCCACAGAGGGGGTACAGGGAAACCTGACTTTTTTGACCTTCACTGGACTAAACAGTTGAGGGAGAATCTGGAGACTATTAAGGACCTTGTACCTCAAGAAACAAAGATTATGGTAGATGTGGGTGGAGACAAGCGGCTCATCAAGATCTTCGAGCAAGTTATTCCAGACCGTTGCATTTTTGGAAGGCTTGAGTCCTGAGATGAGCTGTTCCTGCGAGGAAAATGGACGCCTGATCCGGAACGTCATAAGTGGCTTGAAGCTCGAGCACTTGAGATTGATGGGTTACATGAGGAAAGGTTCTTCTGATCAAAACGTACGGCGCAGAGTGGCTTGTGTTAGTGCAAAACTGGGGTGAGTACCTTCCCTTCCTTGTGGCCTAGATCCATTTTGAATGTACCTAACCGTTTATCCAGTCGCTTGTTCAGTGTATCACGAGCCCTCCCTAATGATTAAGTGACGTATATAAGAAATACATAATTAGCCAAGTTGGATTATAATGACGCTAGGATCCTTATAAGAGTATTAATATAGTAACATTAAGTAGAAATAATCTTTGAGTTCGGTTTACCAATTTATAGGTACATGCAGTGAAGTAACAGACTGATAAACTCTAGGTATTATTTGTAGTAGAACGAGACTCTACATTAATGTAACAGACTAAGATTGTACAGGAGGTTCAGGGACAGTAGAGGAGGAAGGGGAGGAAGAGAAATCAGTAAGGGTATAAAGCGTTAAGAGACGGTTGGAAGGTATAGAACAGCGCCTACGTCTCATGCTGGTCATAATACCTCCACATATCAAGGTAGAATCTCCAGGGCATGGGTGATTGCAGCGTTCATCAGAGACAAAATCTGTTTCAGAAAGAGAATCCGCCTTGTAACAAGACCTAAACAGAGTCAATACAGGAACCGACATGAATGGACTTAGTGGACTTACTGCTCATAGACACCAATATATTTGCTTCCAGTAGCAAGGTCAATGCATTTCTCAGTTGTCATTTCTGAGTTAGTTGCGACCTTTGTAAGTGCTGGATAACCCTTTGAAGATCCTAGACAGCCTTTGTACTCGTATGCACCAATATGCTCAAGATTCTTTGTCGCTGTAGAAGAAGGGATAGGTGCTGATGTTTCAGTGGTTGTGACAGGAGAGCTTGTGGTACTGGGAATTGATTCGGTCCCTTGAGATGTAGTTACGGTGACCAAAGTGCCGATGGTTGATGTCTCAGTGGTCGATTCGTCGGAAGCGATTGACGCTTGAGATGAGGTTGTCGCCTCTGAGGTGGTGGTGATGGTGTTGAAAGGCTCTGTAGTGGTAGTAACTATGGTAGACTCCAGAGAAGATGACACAATAGCCGATGTGGATTCCACTACAGAGTCTGATGTTGATGAGGGTGGGAGTTCAGAAACTGGAGATCCCTTGATAATAACATCGTAGCTATTTGACGGCGAAGTCGAAGTGAAATCTGCGGCTAAATAACAGTTGCCGCTCAGCTGTTCGAACAATGCAGCACTGCAAATGCTATCGATGTCGCATCTCATGATACATTGTTGGAAGGTATCTCCTAGGTAATAAGTTTCATAGATGATTGGGTTGTTCAGGGAAGTACCACATTCAACAGTGTACTCATATGCAGAGCCGGTATAGGTACCGTCCATTTCACTGCAGGACTCAGGTGCTGATAGTGCACCCGAACAGAGAAACAGGGGAATAGCCCAGAATGTCAAGTGACTGTTGAATGAGTGCATGCTGAAGGTATTCAGGAATAGACCATGCAACGAATAGGGTGCCAAGTAATGGGAGAGTAGAGAATCCGAAGTTATAGGCCTATGGTATGCCGAGGATCGTACAACCCTTCTTAAAGGAGCAACTACGGCACATAAATTTCAACAAGACATTGATTGATATTAACGTTGCAGGAGGTCGTTGGCCTCCTTTTTAAAATTAGATAAACATCGTACAATGGAGCTGGCAGATTTAGGCTAGTCTAGACTGTTTTATATCCACTTTACGTTTTGTAGACTTTGTGACATCCAATAAACTACGAATGCTGAAGCCACACTAATGTACAATTAGCTGTACTTCGGAAAATGGAAATTGTGCCGGGGTAAGCAGCATGCTTGACGCCAGAAAGGATTGTTGTTAAGTAAATTGACAACAGCACATGATATTTGCGTTTGTGCAAATCTAGGCAGTGACATAAAACGATGCAAACAGCATGTCATGAGGAGCGGATTCCTTGAAATATGCAACCTTGAACAGTTTGCATCTAACAGCCCCGCCTATAATGGCAAACGCGATTGCAGAGCAGTTTTCCGAGCAAAAACAGGGAGATTGTCGGCAAACCAGTGGCCAACAAACAAATAGAACCTTTTCGTGGATGGTGCAAGTTGTTTGCGAGAATTGAATCCATCGGCTTTCTCGTGTTGTACATGTGGCAAACCCAACTCTTTGACTTTGTCATTCGCACAGTAGGCCGCCCACAGCCCTCCCTAGGCATCACCTCATACGATTACAAATAGAGTACTAATTCCTGCCCAAAAATCAACCAACAGCAACCCTCTCTCTCTATCTATTCAAGACTTCTTACATCGAGGACTCTTGACCAGCGCAATGTCGACTCCATCGTCTGAAGGAACCTTCCCGTTTCTGGCACTCCCGCCTGAATTACGCAACAAAATTTATCGCTTCTGCTCTCCACAAAGCACGCGTTTTGTAATTCGCTTTGGACGTTGCATCAGAGCTTCAGATGTAGAAAGCGAAATCCAGACTTTTGAAGGTGTTGAGCACGAAACAGGTACTTCGTCTGAACAGAATGCTGGTCCGGAAGGTGCAGGATTGTCCGCACACACCGACCGCCGAAGCGCTCTCCCTCAACTCCTTCAAACGTGCCACCAGATACACAATGAAGCGAAAGCTCTTTTGTACAACAACAACTACTTTCAAATTGACTTTGGAAAGGAGTTGCAAATGTTTCGACGAGAATCCCGAAAAGAAATCCGACATATCTTACTAGGCCTAGATTGCGATAACCTTTGTTTTTGCCTCCCCAAACAGGATGGTCGGTATAATGAGACATGGGCAGAGTTGCTCAGTGGACTATCCACTCTGAAACTTATTGTAGGATGGCCCGCCCGCTTGCTCCCTCCGGATGGATGGCATCAAGTGTTGAAAAGGCACCTAGAGTTCATCAACCAACATATCCCTCCGTATGTGGAGGTCGTGGTAGACACAGACGGGGACAAATCGACCCGCCAGCTGGTAAACGATAACATCTCAAACCACTGCACCTTCGAGCAAATTGATGCTGGAGATGAGGTCTTCGAACGAGGGAAATTTCAGATCTACTACGCCCGCAACTACGACTTGGATTCGGACTTGGACTTGGACGAGCGTTCTTCTGAAGACGATGACTTCATCGATGAAGACGAACTTTACTATTTCTTGTATCATTGAAGTTGGAGACGGATGAAGGGACTTGACAGAGGCTAGCGATGGATGAAAACAGTTGAAAAGGGCAAAATACTGGACAATGTTGATCAGAAGTTTTGTAGACGGATGTGGATGACGCATGCTAAGTTAGTTTGATTAACTCAGCGAATTCAATCTATTCCTGCCCGAAAATGTAACTATACCATATAATTGAATGTCATGAATTGTATAAAATATTTGCTTATACTCATACCTGTCATGGCAGTAATGCTATAGCAACCAGCACAGAGCCACGCAGCCACAAGAGCATCTACCTTGCAGGCCAAGTATGATATTTTGGATTACAGGAAATGCTCAGTAATGTTTCTGGGTGGTGGATTAAGATGGTATTTTGATACGCGTCAGTCACGGGACTATAGACGCCTCTTTTTCTTTGGCATTGGCCATACCCCTCACGACTCACACGCGTGTCATTCCTAATAACGCGATCCTTTCACACCAAAACAAAAGCTAACAACAACCTTTCTCTACTCTTTGAACTCTACCTTCCAAAACGTGAAGAATATTGAACAGCAGAATGTCGACATCAACTTCATCTTCTCAAGACACCTTTCCCTTTCTGGAGCTGCCGCCTGAACTACGCCAAACGATCTACGGCTTTTGCGCCCCAATCGGCTACCGCTTCGAGATTGATCCAACATTACAAGAGCCTGGCGAACAAGCCTACTTGAGGGACAAAAGGTACAACCCCGGCACTCTCACTCACCTTGTTCGAACCTGCCGTCAAATAAACAATGAGGCGGCAACACTTTTGAGATCGACGTCTATATCGATACGCAATGGCATAAATTGAAAATTTCTGAGCCCTACTTACAAAAGGAAATCCGCCATGTCACACTGATGATTCCCTGTCATGATCCTGAGGATCCAAAGGATCCAGACACGATCGACCCGATGTGGGTAGACTTGCTTGGGGGACTATCTACTCTGGAAATTGTCATACAACACCCAATGTCCTTCTTCTGTAAAAACGGCTATCTGCCAGGACCGTTGAACGACGCCGAATGCAACATCCTGTTAAAACGGAGGCTAGAGGTTATCAAACGCCTTGTGCCTGAAGGTATTGAAATTATGGTAGATGTGGACGAGGATGACTCCCTCACCAAGATGGTAGAGGAAGCTATCCCAAACCGTTGTACTTTTGGAAACCTTGAGCCTGGGTATCACATCTTTCAGCGATTCAAGTCCACTGACGCTTTGGATATGGAAAGTGGAGATGAGTACAGTGACGATGGTGTGGAGTATCTGGACTTTCGCGATCCCGATCTTGATGATCCTGTCTTGCAAGAATTGACTCGTTTAACTCTGGCCGCGCTTCCGAACATCGATCCCAATGATCCTGACCTCCCCGATATGGTTCGTTGGATTCGAGACAGACGAAATTCAGAGGAGCTAGCAAGGAACGGTAGCAATTGACAGAAGCGCAAATGCGAGACGAGACTGATTGGAAACTTTGTAAGCAAATGAGTTGTATTTTAAGCTAGTCTGTCCAATATTATTCATTTAGTTACTTGGTGCTTGAGCCGTTGCAAAGACTGTGGATAGTGTCACTTCGGACCGGGTCCGATGGTTTAATGTCACGTCGGGGTTTTTCCGTGAGCCTTTCGGAGACGCCCCTCACGATCTTCATGCCCCGCGTGAGTCTTAATGCTGACAGCCACGGCAAAGTTGCCGGCATTAGTATTAATAATTGTGAGAATAGCTCAAATTGCCGGTGCCATCAACAAAAATACTTGTACCTGACAGTTTCAGACTCGACAACGATGGCGTTCCAGAAGCATCCCGATTTTAACGAACTACCCCTGGACAAAAATGGTCCTCGGGGGAATGCATGGGGTCGCTGGGGTCCTGAAGACCAGCTTGGTACGCTAAACCATCTGAACGATGAGGTGATCAGTCAAGCGGCGCGAGAAAACATCAAGACTGGATCAAGGTTATCTTTGAAGTAGGTTAGGCCACTGGTTAGATGACAGAAGCTAATTGTGGAATAGTTGGTCTATGACTGGAGCATCAAATCCAAAACTCGCACGGAAGAACCTTGAGCTGAAGCTGATTAACAAGGCACCACTGAAGCATGCGCACGACGATGAGGTAGCATGACCAAGTTTGAATGGATGGCAGATAGCTAATGCCAGTACTAGTGGAGCTTCAATTCGCAATGCAGCTCTCAATGGGATGGTTTTCGGCATTATGCTTATCAAGACGAGGCAGTAAGTATGACTGGAGACCCTCTGAAATGCTTATGACTGACCCGATAGCTATACTACATGGGCCGCAAAGCAGAGGAGTTCGCCGCTTCAGACCATCCGAACAGCATTCACCGTACGTACCTCGCAAGCTTGACTCACTTGCTCTTGTTGACAGGTACGCAGATGTCTCAGAGAAGGGAATTGCCGGACGCGCCGTCTTCATCGACTGGTATTCCTGGGCTTTAAACGAAGGTATCCAAATCGACGGTATGACATCCCACGAAATCCCCTTCGACCAAATCATCAAAACTCTCGAATACCAGAACATGAGTCTCGACTCATTCCGAGCCGGCGACATTATTGTCATTCGCTTCGGCTACCTAGCCCAGTACGAGAATATGGACAGCACGAAGCGCGAGCACCTCAACGAGTTGTACAAAACGCAGAAGCCGGATAATATCGGCCTTAAGCCCTCCAAGGAACTGCTCCAATTTATCTGGAATACCAAGATCGCCGCTATTTGTGGTGATGCGCGATCGTTAGAGGTCTGGCCTTGTAAGGATCTTGAATGGCATTTACATGAGTGGCTTTTGGCGGGTTGGGGTATGCCGATTGGCGAGTTGTTTTACCTCGAGGAACTGTCGAAGAAGTGTAAAGAACTTGGACGGTATACCTTCTTCATGTCGAGTTCGCCTATGAACGTAAGTTGAGCTACCCTTGTGTAGCAAATATGGATGAAGCTAATTGGAAAACAGGTCCCGGGAGCTGTCGCAAGTCCACCCAACGCTCTGGCGTTTTTCTAGAGCCAATAGTACAAACAGATCTAGAGGAGAATCAAAGTTTAAAGTTCATTGAACATAATTGAACATATTTAAGAACAACAGGTGTGTTCCATGGGTCATAGTATGAAGCTACGCGTGCTATCCCATGATGTGAATTGATCGAGAATCTGAGTATCTCAGTAGCCAAAGCTCTTGAGCCACCAAATTACCTTCCTTTGCTCTACAATTGGGTAGACTTTTGTAAAGTTCCACAAAAACGTTTAGCAAGCGCATCATCTAAGCATCTTGAACGTTTAAAGGCGACACTTTCACTGTTCAAGAGATACACTGTTCAAATGCGTAAGACTCTATTCTACGCGCCTCTCTAGGATCCTCCACGTCACCTTTCGTGATCACCTGCACCTTGTCCACCTCCACTTAACTAACCCGCGCGTTGTCCCCACGACCTTTACAGAGTATACTTGTACAGAGGACTCTGCTCTCCCATAGCATCCAACTCCTCCTGAGAATACTTCTGGCGAACTTCCACCTCCGAAATCTTGGCTCGCGCCTTGTTCGATCGCCAAAGACAGAACTCCATGAGCAAGGCGCAGGAAGCACCCAGACAAATGATACCGAGCGCGGTGCCGTACCCGGTGGGGTACTGAGGTCCCTCTCTGTCGAGGAAGATGTTGGTACCGATGATGCTGCCAAGATTTCCAGCAGCCAAAAGCCAAGCAAGACCAATGGATCGCTTCCAGGATGGAGCGAGGTTGTTGCCTGTCCAAGCAGTGATACCGGGTAAAAGTGGGTAGATACCCATTTGGGCCAGAATCACTCCGATATACATGGCTGGGACATTGTTGCCGACGTCTTTGGAGTAATTGAACAAAACTGCCATGGCTATGAGGAGCACCGACATAGGTCCAACGATAAAAGGCATGCGCCAAGCGAGACGATCAGAGAATCTTCCAGATAGCCACGCGGCAATGCCACCGCACACGTATGGTGGCATGGTAAGGAGCTGGGCATTAGCGGTAGAGAAACCAAGTTGCTTGATGATCTGGGGCATAGTGAACTTGAACGCGGCGTTTGGAACAGAGTTCGCCCAAGCCAGAACAACACCAAGCATGACCTTCCAATCAGTCATTGTCTGGAACAAGAGCTTCCACGAGAACTTGTCACCCCCCTCAGTGTTTGCTCGAACACCAGACAATCGAAGGCGTAAGTCGATGTAGCGCTTCTCATCGTCAGAAAGCCACTTCGCTCGTTCGGGAGTGTCGATGATGAGCAAGGGCATAACTAGAGCGGCTGCTACCGTGACGGCGCCTTCGATGAGGAAGATCCAGCGCCAGCCAGCAATGCCTCTTGCGCCATCCAAACGGGCGATACCAAAGGCAAGAAGACCACTGAGTGCACCAGAGAAAGCAGAGGCAGTGTAGAAGATGGCCAGGCGTTGTTGGAGCTCATGACGCGGATACCAACTCGAGACGATGAAGACGGCACCGGGAAAGAAGCCAGCCTGTTGTTGCTTAGTAGCTTTCCAAGATGTTAGTCGAGTTTGCGTACCTCAAAGATTCCAAGAATGACACGGCAGGTCACGAGACCTTCGAAGTTCTTTACGACGCCCATGCATGTCATGACAATACCCCAGCTAAGGACCAGGAACGAAAGCCAAATGCTGGGGCGAACCTTCTTGAGGACAATATTGGAAGGAACCTCTGCGACGAGTGAGTAAAGCCCAAGTATAAAGGTCGCCATGACACCTACCGAATATGATGTATGGAACAAAGAAGATAGTACTAGCAATGTTG
>QGEC01000247.1:0-70483 GCA_004367155.1 Fusarium clavum | reverse complement strand
GGATGGAGGGGATGGAGGGGATGGAGGGATGGCTGATGGTCAGCGGATAAGCTGCGACTTTCCATACCTATGTCCCTATGTCTTGATTGGGCTTGCGTGGCATTGCGCTGTTCTGTGTCGCTGCTTGTCCAACAAAACAAACGCTATAACGTAGGAACCCACCCAAACCTGATGTGATTTATGCTGCGGTAGGCCACGGGATCCTGCACTGCAAGCAAGCTCATGATGCGAGTTGAGCTGAGCTGAGCTTAACCCGGTCTCGGCCACTGTTGGGACTTGGGAATTCCGGGGGGGTTGATTCAATGGATCCAGATCGCGCCAGGTCCATTTCGGTTTCGGTACTTTCAGGGTCAAGGTCAAGGTCAAGTCGGGCTAGACCAAGCCAAGCCAAGCCAAGGGCCCCTCCCAGGCTATCATGGATGCTCATGCTTCATCTTTTGGTTCTCATGAGACAAACTCGACCGTCCCTAATTGTTAGACAGTTTACTTGATGTCAACTTACAATCCAATCGATTTGCCCATGCTCTCCAAGGCAATCTCGTAGTTCTGATGAAGATCTGAAAACCTACTGAGGTAAGTTTGCGGCAGTGCAATAGGGGGCCCCTCTGTAACGCCAACTCCCCACGAGTGACCAATGCTGGCGAATGGGACTCAATCCCGAAACCACGCGCTTCTGTCAAGCATTGTCATCGCATGGTGCATCGTCTTTCAAGCAATGAAACGGACCCATTACTCTCAAGTCATGATCTAATGTCAGTTCATAGAATGGCAACGGAAAAACAGGCAAATAATGTCAATCGCTTTCTCTTGATTCTGGGTCTGGGTGGAGGTGCTGCGATGGAGCAATACGGCTGGGTTCGGGCTCGTTGCGTGCATGGAGGGAACGAACGTGCCAGTATCGAGCATTCTCAATGGCATAAAGCATCTGATGACGTCCGCTCAAGCAATTCTTTCGATTTGCGTTTGAAGGCTCGGTCTCCTTCCAGTGCCTCGTCAGTGCTTGACACGAATGGCCCGAAACCCAAAGGTTGCGCATCCGCGCTGACCGCCGCAAGCTGTCGCAACACCTCCCCCAGAGGCCTCATCTCTTGATATGAAAGAAGGTGGTTTACCACCGTCAAAGATCTACAAAACAAGGCCTTCTTGGCCTGAGACTCCTAAACACCACCTGCGCCGGTTCCCACGATGTAAACATGCGTGTCCTCTCTTCACATCGAAGAGATGCTCAGCCGCCCGAGCTTTCACATTACAGAACTCCCGTCTCCTTGAGCGCCCCTATTATTTGTTCGTCGACCTGTTGATTCAAAGTCAATCCTCAGCCAGTGATAATGCCGTATCCCGTATAGAGCTTTTGATATAGAATTGGACGAATCGATGTGGCGTTTCGTAGGCGCGAGATCGAGCTAGTGCCGGGCAGCAATTACAAGCACCGAGGAGTGTTTACATGATCTTTGTAACTTCGTCCTCGACCTTGTGAAAAGGTTGGCGTCAGCTGGCTTGCCGTGATGTTGGGTGGATGGGTGTAGGTTGCTGGGCTTTCACCAAACTTCACAGTTTATCAAGCTGGTCGTCACTCACCTCCATATCTTCAAGAGAATCTTGCTGACCGATGCAGCGAAGAACATTCTTTTTGCTCGTTTCCTGCAGCTCGCCAGCGAGAAGGATTTCGTCGAGAATATAATAGGCCTTGGTAAAGGAGAAGATGATATCAAGCTCGCAAACGTTGCCGTAGTATTTATCCATCTGTTCGACGTATCGGTGAATGATCTCGAGGGTGATCAGCTCGTTATCTTCGGAAGAACAGCCGGCGATGAAGAAGAGCGAGGCATATCGGCGGTAGACGATCTTAGTATCTGTCCAAAAGTCAGCGCGAGCTCGCCTAAACAAACAACAAAAGGGGGCGGAGAGCTGACCCTTATATTCGAGGAAGTTGCACATGCGCGTTCTACGAGCGAGCACAAGCTGAGAGACATCCTTCACAATCTTGGCCTTATCCTTAGGAGAGAGTGTTGAGAACCATTTGGCAAGGCGCTGTCATGACTAGTCAGTGGTGAGGTTAAGCTGTGCATGTGAGCAACTGTACGCACCACTTTGCCTTGGCGGGATAGGAGAATAAGGTAGCTGTCAAGTAACCCTTTGTTAGCGGGCGAGAGAGATGGATCAGCTTTGGAAAAGCATACTGGATTGCCATAGTGAGTGATGAAGCCTGCTTTGAGGCGTGCAGGTCAAAGTCAGGGATAGGTTTCGAGAGATGACGGAGGATACAATTCTGGCTTTGAGGTGGACACGGAAGCAATTCAGGCGGGTTGGTGACGAGCTGGGCAAAGGTCCAATGATGAGGTGGCCCAGGCCCCAGCCAATCCACTAGGTACCTAGCCCGTGTCGAAGGCCTAGACCCTCTAACACTGCTTGCTTGAGAAGGCAACTCAGGCAGCGAAACTATCATCTCAGTGGCCACAGCGACAGAAACCAACCAACTGCTGTAGTACAAACACCCAATCCCCTTGTATGGATCTATCCAATATGGAAATTTTTAATTCAAAACCATGAATTCATTCTTTGGTTTGGCATAATTCTAGGCGAGTGCTGTATACTACGTACTCCAGATCCCGTGGCCTAAGAGCGACCTTGACCTGATGTTAAAGAAATGGTACTGTTTAGTAACAATGCTTCGTCATTAATTGGACTGTCAGTCAAGCACGCGACTATGCGCTATTGCTGATGTCAGGTTCGACATCCATCTTGGTACCTACCTAGGTATGCTTGGAATAGTAGGTGTACAATAGGCAGAAGGGAAGCCATCCATTCGCTCAAACAGTCACTTAGGTTCTCATCTTTGTAAGGTACCCGAGTTGGATACACTGCAGCCATGACAAACATAAATAATATCAGGTATCACCAACATCAAATATCCCTCGTGCTTTCAAATCCTTCATATCTCCAATAAACAGACATTACTAAGCTATCCGCTTTACCCCACGTATTCGATAACTAGCACTGGCACGCCTTGGGATTGACCATTTAGGTCTGCAGCTTGCTGGCGTCTCCGAGTTTACGCCTCGAAGACCCCGACAGCAAAAATTTCCCTCTCACTCGACTAAAACTCTCGACTTGAACTATTTCCACTTCACTCTTCTAATTCGATACATTCAGAGAGTTTCCCATTGCTGTATCCTACGACTTCCATTATGACGAGACTTATCCTATCCACGGCGTAAGTAATGCCTGACTTCTGTGCGGTTTTATGCTTACAAAACCCCTCTCGGTAGCAATGTCATGTTGGCAGGCCCCTCCATCATTCGCAAGCCCGGCAACAACAGATCCAATCTTGAACTTGTCAACTCTCTGCGCGATAACATTGCTGAGGCTCAGCGCGACTATGCGATCGATACACCAGGAACCAACGGCTTCACGAATGGCGATGCGATTAACGGCAACCACACAGCTGTCGAGCTCTGGACTGAAAAAGAGGGCGATGCGCTATATGTTCCTCGCATTAATTGGAACGCCGCAGGCCTCCAAGAAGAACCCAGCCAGTATGAGATCACTGTCAAATTCTTTGTTCTCCCAGGCATGTCCAACAATGCTCGGGAGCAACATGTGAAGGAAGCTTTGGATCTGGTCCGGAGAGAACTCGGCATCACCACAATTGATTTACTGATTGTATCTTTCCCCGGAATTTCATTCGAAGGAAGCTGTGAGTGGGAGGCAGACAAGACAAACGCTCACCAAGGAAACCTCGAAGAGGAGCTCGCAACTTGGAAGGTGTTCGAGAGCCTACACAAGCAGGGCCTCGTGAAGCGCCTTGCAGTGGCCGAATTCGGCAGCGAGAAGCTCGAGGCTTTTATCAAGCGCACGACTGTCCGACCCGTTATTGATCAGATTAACCTGCGTAACTGCTGTGATGTCCCACCCCCTCTGAAAAAGCTTGCGGAAGAGGAGGGTGTTGAACTGCACGTCCACAACGACTGTACTGACATTCTTCCACACGGTACGCTGCGGGAGCTTCTCAGCCACGGACCGAAGGGTGCAGGCCTGCTTGCCGATTCAAGTCACAACGGTGCTGGCTTGACAGGAGAACTTGTCCCTGAATGGGTCGTGCGATACACAGCTTTCGTTCAAGACCGAGGCGTCATAGAAAACAAGGGTTATTTTGCAGGCGCGGAGCTGATGGGATCATAGTGGGTTCTCTGCAACAGTCAAACGCAAAAAAAGATTAAACAGCGGTGTTTCTTGGTATGTTTGGATCCGGAACCACATGAGGGAATGTGTTGGCATCATTCGTCCATTTGTTTTTGCAAAACAGCGAGCATCAGATATACGGAGTTTTAGACACTATGGTAGGGAAATTGGCTGCAAGACGGCTTTTCTGTTTTTTTCTTCTTCTTTGTTTCATCCGAGCATGCTTCGTTTGCGGCCTCTCATCCGCACGTCTTCCAGTTTCTTGAGTACAATCTTGGCTTGCTTAAAAGTTTGACTGTATGCATCAAGCACCTCTGAAAAGACACATTCCGCTCGGGGGTGTGTACTTCCGAAGGCTCTCTCCAAAACATAGAGATCTACCGCACGATCCTCGTCTGATATACTTCCACTCGCAAGACCCAGATCAATAATAACCAGCTCTCCGTGCAGAGGATTATCGTCTTGTGGATTGGCCAGAGGTTCCAGCATCATATTGCTTGTAGTCAGGTCGCCGTGGACAATGCCAACTTTGTGCATGTTGCCAATAGCGGTGCCGATCCTGCGCATAAGGTCTTTCAACTCAGCATCGTTTTCGATACCATCTGTCCTGTTTCCAAGTCTCTCGTTGATGCTCTTGCGGACAGGTCCTCCAGAGATCCATTCCAGCATCAACCACCCAGCAACTTCATCCACAGCGTAGACGGCTGGCACGCGGACACCATCGCGACGGCATTTGGCGAGGATGCGAGCCTCTGAAAGAATGCGGTGTTTCGTGAGTCGCTGGTCAAGGACAGGGTGTCGCCAGGGCTTAGGAGGACGATACTTTAGAGCGCAGGGAATATCCGGTAGGAGATAAGTGCTTTTGTAGAGACGACCTTCGGCACCTTGTGTGATGAGGATTGGCGGGGTCGACGCGGGGTACTCGAGGATCTTTGGGAGGGGAAATTGGTGCACTTGCGCTTGCCCTTGCGCCGCGGGGTCGGCGGTCGCCGTAGCTGTGGCTGTCGTCATGAGTATTGACTAGGTAGGCAGGTATTGTTGAGCAAAGATGAGAGGGTTGATACTAGCAAGGGGGGAATGTGAAAAAGAGAGCAGTGGAGCTTGTGAGTCTGATGATTCTGACAAGCTGCAAGACTGGCGCAGGTACAGGGAGGCTCATCGATGAAGTCAGTGGAATGGATGGGATAATTGGCACCACCGTCAGGGTGTCAGAAAAATTGGCTGCAGGGAGCCTAAGAAGAAAAGACATGGACACTCTATGTCAATTTAGACCTGCATTTAGGCTGCCTTTATTTTGGCACCCTACCTACCCAAGCTTCAGAGTGTACTGTAATTCTTCTGCAGATCACCTCAGGCGGCTTTCCCTCAACGGCCCGCGAAGTTTTGACTGGGTGCCAACTGACAGCGGCGTTTTTAACCTCCATATCAAGCCTATTTTGACGAATCAAGTTTATTCCGACAAATCCTTAGCTTTTTCGACGCCAAAAGCCAGCCAACATCTTTTCCCTTTCCCCCTCCTCTCGTTTCTGAGTAAAGCGCTAGTTACAGGGTTTATAGGCTCATTTCAGAGTTTCAAACCCGTCCCTCAACAAAATATATGTCTAAGACTTCCTTCCTTTCGAGCCCTAGACTTGCCCTGATCCACTGGCCTTTCTTCCTGATAACCCTAATTCCAGACCTTGAACCCATGCCTCGACGGGTTTTGCAGCCCTGGCACTACTGAAATAAGCCTAGCAATAGCGTCCTGCAAGAGTTGGTCACATCCAACCGATGGCGATACTCAACCTGCAGATGAACCCACCCGGAACGCATGAAGAAACCCGCTGTATGGTTCGGCAGCACAGCATTACATTAGTTCTTGGAGACTGCCAATCTTGAGCAGGCTTGCGGTGCATCCTCTTAAACTATGACAGTGACGACTCATGATGGTTACATACGTCAGGTCAGAATGGAAACATACTGTGTTCTGTGTAAGTCATTGGTTTGACCACGGGTGAGGCGTTTTTATGTACAAACCACCATCATTCAGCATCGCCAGATGAATAACTTACCATCCTCCCCGTCTCCTCAACCCGGCACTTCCGCGCTTATAGTCTCTATTACGGCGAATCCGCCGCTTACCCGGTCTAAGGGACCATGCACAGTATGTAGGTACGTACAGTAGGTAACATCAGTCAGTCAACTGGCCATGTGATGACTCCTCTGCCCTGTCTTGTCGTCTTTGATCCGTCATTAGCTACATCTGCACCTGCAGGGGGTCTTTTATCCCCAGCCATCTGCACCAAGTGGCTCAGCACCATCACTCTTCGAGCACGAATCTGGAAGCTCAGCCTAGAAACTAGGTGCTCAATTAGAGCGCACACAAACGCGGGTTGGGGTTGCGTTGGGGTTGTCTTTGTGTCTCTGTCAAGACAAACTGGTTGCGCTTGCGCTTGTAGTTCGTCATCGCTCCTGTCTCCTGTCACTTACCTTGCCTGCATCTTGTGCGCCTCTCTCCCCCATCTCTCCCTTTTCCCTCCCACAAACACTTAGCCTTAAGGACGATGCGTGATAGCTTCACTCACCACCTCGATTTGCCTTCTAGACGCTCTCCACAACCATGGTCGAGTTCAATCTACTCCAGTGGACTATCATCCTCATTTTGATCGCTGTTGTCCTGTCCCTTATCGTCCTTGTCCAGATCGTCTCCTCTTACACAGCCGCGTACCAAGCGGCGCCGCTCGAGATCGCAACCTTTGTTGATACTGCAGACTTCTCTGTCCAGGAGAACGAGAGCTATGATCGCGATGTTGCAAAGGTGCAACGCCTCGATGATAAGATCCGCTTGACACGGCTCCTGAGGGAGATTCAAAAGACGGGTGACGATTTGCGCGAAGACATTAATGGCGTTGTGCTTGAGGAAGATACCACCAAGCTGAAGACTGCCGCCAGGCTATTATGGGCGTCGAAGCGAGCGAGGTTGGAGGATCGGGTCCGTAGGCTTGACATGCTACGCATGCGCTTCCTTGTTGTCTACATGGGCGTTGTCGCATCACACACGAATACCACAAACACCAACATCTATGAGAAACCTTCTCAAAGGCCACCGCCGCCGCCGCCCTTACCCACATCACCAGATCTAGAAAAGTCGCCTGTTTTTAAAACTCCCACACGTCCTGCCCATCTTCAAGGCTTGATGGAGGGCATCGCCAACCGTCCTCCTTTACGCAGTCTGACCACCCAAGCTCTCATTAACCATTCCGAGCCTCTTCCCAAACCTAATCGCAAGGGCTGGGCGGGAGTCGTCCAGGAGCTGCAGACGTCACCAAAGATGCATCAGCGTCATGCCTCGATTGAGCGTGCGATGTCGAAATCTTACTCCAGATCACCATGATTTCAAGCGTGGATCTGGTTATAGAACCTGATTTTCTTTACACTTTGGGTCCTGTTACAGCGAAAAGCATAACTATCACAGCTTACTCAGAGCGATAAAATTGGCATTACACATTACACATTACACGGCGTTCGTAGTGTGGCCAGGGAGCCACCAACCGATTTACGATATCGCATAGTCCGGTATGACAACGAATATCATCAGCTACAGGGACACGACTGAACGAATGACGATTAATGATGATTGATTTGACGGAAAAGGAGGCTTGGGGGAGTTTGGTTCATTGAGTTTACTTCACTTCTAGATGGGACGATACCCTTTTCTTGTGGTCTTGAGACATGATGTTTCTTTTGTTCTTTTCTGGTTATTGTACCATTTTGTATGTTTATTCTACACAGCAGCATCCAATACTACAACCGACTAGCAATGCTGGACTCCAGTGTCGCTCTCGGTAGATACCGAAGTTGCAGTCTCAGATCAATGGCCAGATACAGGCTCGGGACCGGTGCCATTTCTCTCACCAACTGTAATCGTTAGTTCAGGTAGGGCGAATGTGAATGGTGTTGGTCAACTTACCATCTAGTGCCACCAGGAAACGGCTTACACAGTTGTAACATGCGACCTATTGCTGGTGTTAGACCGGGTTTGACAAACAATGCTAGGATCTGACTCACTGTCGCCGTGACTTCTACGATCTCCTGCTCGCTGAAGAATTCACGCAGACGGTCAAACGTCTCATCCTTGACATGAACATTCCTCGTCATCTCATCCGTGTACAGCAGCACAGCCCATTGCTTCTCCGACAGCTCAGCAGGTCGTTCGCCAAGAGTGTCCTGCTTGATAGCCTCAAGCCCAGCCTCAGAAACACCTCCCTTCACAGCCAGTGGTGCATGGTGCTTCCATTCATACCATGCCTTGTTGCACACAGCAACTCGGGAAATGGCAAGCTCGCGAATGTCGTCAGTGAGCGTTGTCTTGGTGCGGACAGCGCCGAGGAATGAATTCCAACCATCAGCGACATGAGGCGAGTGAAGAAGAGCCAAGTCCAAGGACTGAAGGGGTCGAGGAGCACGGCGCTCTTCTATGCGTTTTACAATAGCGGCATGTTCCTCCGTCTTGGTCTCGGGAGGGTTAGAGACGTAAGGGACTCTCATGATGATGGGTGGATAGCTTAGTGTAAGTGGTATGCTCCGAAAGTTGGCTCAGACACTAGCGAGGTAAAGGAAGATCAAGTGTAAGGAACAGAGTAAGTAATGTTTAATAAAAGTTAAGATAAAAAATATACATCAGTATGAGGCATTCGCATTTGGTTATATGTTCACCCGGAATAGCGCGGGGTCGGCTTTCAATCGCAACTCCCGACTCCACTTCCCGAGCATCGGCGCCGAGAGACGGAAGGCAATTCCGGCAATAAGATAAATATACCGAACGTCAGTGAAATAGCTATAATGGGGCATCTATCTGAGGTTCTACATACAATTTATATTGGTGAATCGACAAATCGCATTGACTATCTTAGTTAATGACAGAATATGCAAATGTATCGACTTGTGAAATGGGGGATAGGCTGCCTGGTGCAGGTTACTATGCCCATGGGTGAGTGAAAATCCTGAAGCAATTGAGCGTGCATGTGTACTCTAATAAGTCCTCTTATGTTTGAACTCGTCCAGAGTCTGCCTGCGCAACACAAAGCTATAAGTGCATGTCGGTTAGTGCTTTCAAAAACTTGTACAGTAAGTCATGACTTGGTTGCTCCACCAACTCCAGTCACTGCCCTGTTCACATACCTTTTCGCCTCCCGAGATAACAATTCTGGCATACGCACCGAGTCTACAAACAAGAAAAGAATACGCAAATATTGAACAAATTTGCACAGAAAGAAACAACAGCTAGAAAAGGTGATTTAAGCTTGTTGTTCTAAATATTATGCTCTCTTATACAACTTGATTTGAGCTTGGATCATCACTCAAGAAACGCGCTGCGCAAGATCACGTGACAGGGAGCTTGCACTTGGATCATTAACGCGACCTCACTTTTTCTCGCGTCGTCGCAACCTCCTGTCATCCGCTCTTCGTCAATTTCCTTTCTCCCGTCACTCTAGATCGCGCATCCATCAACAACGATGGCTGAGATCAAGATTGACAGCAAGCTCTTCCAGGAGCGCATTTCGCACTTTGTCACGGCCTGGAAGAATGACCTACGTTCCAAAGATGGACTATTTAACGGCGCCCAGTCTCTGGTGGTGATGATGGGCAAGGTTGAGGAGGTCCCTGAATTTCACAAGAACAATGCGATTCACGTATGCGACCTTGAAAAACCCCCAAAATCGAATGCGATCAAAGCTAACATGATGATATAGTTCTGGCTTCTTGGTTACGAGTTCCCAACAACCCTGATGTTGTTTACACTTGATACTCTCTACATCCTTACAACAGCAAAGAAAGGTTTGCCACCCAATATCCCCGACTGCGGGGACTCATACTAACTGCGACTTAGCGAAACATCTCGAACAACTGAAAGGCGGCCGATTCCCGATCGAAGTGCTCGTGCGAGGCAAGGACGCTGCGGAGAACGAGAAGCTTTTCGTCAAGCTCACAGACAAGATCAAGGAGGCAGGAGTAAGTGGTGGCCATTTGCGTGTTTGGGCATATCTAACAATTGCGTTTGTAGAACAAGGTTGGCACAATTGCCAAAGACACCTCCCGAGGGCCCTTCGTCGACGAGTGGAAGAAGGTATTCGCTGAGCATTGTAAGGATGTTTCTCAGGTCGATATTTCTGCAGCTCTTTCCACCTACGCTTTCGCCGTCAAGGATGAGAGTGAGCTCCGAGCGATGCGAACTGCCGCCAAGGCCTGCGTGGCCTTGATGACTCCCTACTTCCTCGACGAAATGTCCAACATTCTTGACGCTGAGAAGAAAGTCAAGCATTCCACATTAGCTGATAAGGTTGATAAGAAGTTGGATGACACCCAATTCTGGAAGACCGTACAGCTGCCTAGCAAGGGCAAGCTACCTTCTGATCTCGACCCCGCTCAGCTGGACTGGATTTTGGGACCATCGATCCAGAGTGGTGGAAAATATGATCTACGATTCGCAAGCGAGTCCAACGACGACAACCTTCATGCAGGCATCATCATTGCCGCTATGGGTCTTCGATATAAGTCTTATTGTTCGACTATTGCACGAACTTACCTGGTCGATCCCAACAAGGCTCAAGAGAACAGCTACAAACTCCTCACCCTGATTCACAACACCATCATCAAAGAGATCCGTGATGGCATGACAGCGAAGGAGGTGTACGGAAGGGCTGTTAGCATTATCAAGAGCAAGAAGCCGGAAATGGAGAAGCATTTCCTCAAGAATGTCGGCTGGGGTGTTGGACTAGAGAACAAGGACCCTACTCTCGTTCTCAACGCCAAAAACCAGAGAGTTCTGAAGGACGGCATGACTCTTATCATCAACACGGGTTTCCAGGACATCGAGAACCCCCAACCTCAAGACAAGAACAGCAAAGTGTATGCTCTGGTCCTCACTGATACCATTAGAGTTACTTCGGCAGAGCCTGTGGTTTTCACACAAGAGGCGCCCACAAGTGCTGATGCCAATTCTTTCTTCTTCAAAGATGACGAAGAAGCTGAGCCTGCCCCCAAAAAGGAGAAGAAGGACTCGCGCGTTGGTGCTGTTGCTACTAAGAACATCACAACCACGAGACTTCGCTCAGAGCGCACTACTCAGGTCGCTAATGACGATATCGAGAAGAAGCGACGTGAGCATCAGAAAGAACTTGCCGCCAAGAAGCAAAGGGAAGGACTTGCGAGGTTCTCGGAATCAACAAATGACCAGAACGGAGGTGAGGTCAAGAAGTTCAAGCGCTTCGAGTCCTATAAGAGAGACAACCAGTTTCCCAACAAGATCAAGAATCTCGAGGTTGTTGTTGACAGCAAAAACAGTACAGTGGTACTGCCTATCATGGGACGTCCCGTCCCTTTCCACATCAACACCATCAAGAACGCTAGCAAGAGCGACGAGGGCGAATGGTCTTTCCTACGTATCAACTTCCTGTCCCCTGGTCAGGGTGTAGGTAGGAAGGATGACCAGCCATTCGAGGATGCCTCGGCGCACTTCGTCCGCAGTTTAACTTTCCGATCGTCAGATGGTGAGAGATACAATGAAATAGCGACTCAAATCTCCAACATGAAGCGCGATGTGGTAAAGAAGGAGCAGGAGAAGAAGGACATGGAAGATGTCGTTGAGCAGGATAAGCTTGTCGAGATAAGAAGTAAGTCAACTATGAAATTATACATCACACGATGCTAACTAATACCTAGACCGACGTCCGGCTGTGTTGGACAACGTCTACATTCGTCCTGCTATGGAGGGCAAGCGAGTACCAGGAAAGGTTGAGATTCACCAGAACGGTATCCGATATATCTCCCCCCTCAACGCCCAGCACAGAGTAGACGTGCTGTTTTCCAACGTCAAGCACATTTTCTTCCAGCCTTGCCAGCATGAGTTGATTGTTATCATTCATATCCACCTCAAGGATCCCATTATCGTCGGTAACAAAAAGAAGACGAAGGATGTGCAATTCTACCGAGAGGCGACAGATATCCAGTTCGACGAAACGGGTAACCGCAAGCGCAAGTACCGATATGGTGATGAAGATGAGTTCGAGGCGGAGCAAGAGGAACGACGTCGGAGAGCCGACTTGGACCGACTGTTCCAGGGCTTCGCACAGAAGATTGCTGAGGCCGGCCGAAACGAAGGCATCGAGGTCGACATGCCTATCCGTGAACTTGGATTCCACGGTGTGCCATTCCGAAGCAACGTCTTTGTTCAGCCTACCACCGACTGTCTCATCCAGGTTGTTGAGCCGCCTTTCATGGTTATCACAATTGAGGAGGTTGAAATCGCTCATCTTGAACGTGTCCAGTTCGGTCTGAAGAACTTTGATATGGTCTTTGTCTTCAAGGACTTCACGCGAGCCCCTTACCACGTTAATACTATCCCTGTCGAGTTTCTTGACCAAGTCAAGGAATACCTTGACTCTTCTGATATTGCCTACACTGAAGGTCCCCTTAACCTCAACTGGCCAACCATCATGAAGACTGTCACAGCAGACACCCACCAGTTCTTTGCCGATGGTGGTTGGTCCTTCTTGCAAGCTGATTCAGACGACGATGGTGGCGAGAACCAGTCCGACGAAGAGTCTGCTTTCGAGATGGATGAGGACGAGTTCGATGAGGAGTCCGAATCTAGTGACGAAGGCTCTGATTTCGGTAGCAATGCCAGCGACGATGATGACGAGGATGCCGAACTGGATAGTGAGGATGAGGGTGAAGACTGGGATGAGCTAGAGCGCAAGGCCAAGAAGCGAGACCGTGAGAGCGCCATGGAAGAGGAAGACCGTGGTGGTAATAAGAAGAAGCAGCGCAAGCGCTAGATAACACCGCGGTGTGAACCTGTAACCAAGGGGTGCTGGTTGGTTGCTTCCTCATTGTACTAAAACATTCAGCTATTTCTTTTTGGTTTTTTATTTTTATCAGTGGGCTCCAATGCTTCTTTGATGGGACAATATGGATAGCAAAACAGCACACCTAAAATAGCTATTTTGGCCAGAGGATGGTGCTCTTCCCAGTGTGTTTCGGGATGATCAGGATTGGGCAAGGGCAGATGTATCAGTCGGATTAAGATAAGATAATTTATGATTTTGAGCAACCTTAGACAATATTATTCTGTAAGCCACTTTACTGGTTGATTGTGACTTGCCATGTGCGTGTATCTGGCTGTATTTCAGGTTCAAGGGTTGTGGTGATTGTCACGCTGTCAAGAGACCATTTGTAAACAATTCAATTCATTCTATCCATGATTCCGAGTCGCAGCGCGCCCAAACTCCCTACCCATATAAAGATACGTACGAAGCACACAATCCACGCTCTTTCTCCGTCCCATTTTCCCAAACTCTTGAAAGTATAGGAGGGTAAGACACCACTATCTCATGAGTTGAGGGGCTATTGATGGAAATAGGCCTATGATACCCTTCCAATGCCAAAAACAGAACTGCTGGAGACTGTAATAATGAGTAGTCGCACAGAACAAAAAACAACGCGCCACGTGAGCGACGAAAGCAAATATCGATATCCAAAAACCCAAATGTGATTCAAAGCACTTTCTCTCGACTTCCAGCAGCCGCAGCAAATTGCTCAATTCATGCACACCCCTTCGACGAGGATGCAAGAGGTAGAACCGCATTGCCCGTTGCATCAGGCGGGGATTCGTGAGATGCAGAACCTGGTCGTGAAGAATGCTCAAGAAGAGCGCGAGAGTCGTCGCGAGCTGACTAGGCCTCGCCAGGACGGAGTTCGCGACCCGAAGCCACGGCTGTGCTGGGGCCGCTGGACTTAGCGCCAGGGGCGTTGTTCCACGAAAGATAAGTGTGATCACCCAGTTTTCTGTTGTCAAGTTAGTACAAAGAATGGTTGGTGCAAGATAGGGGACAAACCTGGGTCGGATAAGGTGAGTGACTGTGAAGACAGTACCGAGAAGAATACAAACACCACCAACGACAACGTAAGCGATGCCGAGGAAGGGGTTGCGACCTCCGACAACTGTTCGGGTAGAGATGATGATGGACTTGGTACCCTTGTACTCCCGAGTCGGGAAATCTGATTTGGGGTTAGATAATACACAAAAAATCATATAATGGCTGACTTACGGTCATCGATGATAAGGTCATAAGTTCCTGCCCACATAGCTTGAGTGTTGTTGCGCTGATACAACTTGCTGAAGGTGGGAAGACCCGCAGTTCGCATCCAGACCTGGAAAGCCTCCCAATTCTTCAGGTCCGGAGGGGGAGTGTCCTTGGTGTATCCATCGGGGAAGCGCTTCTGCCAGTTGGGAGGCGGGACGATGTCGTTGTAGCTATACTTAGTCTCTCCGTAAAGGTCCTTGTCACTATCCCATGAAATACCCGAGTTGTTGCTCATACGGTACTCCCATGTCTCGTTGCCAGTACCGCCCGCGGGGTTTGTGAGCACAGGGCTGGAGAAAGTGTCGTTGAACATGGAGTTGGCGATGAGGCCACAAGGATAGTAGGGCTTGTTTCCCTCTCCATAAAGAGGAGTGCAGTCGGAATTGCGGATGTCGCTGATAGATCGCTTTTCGCCCTTGAGCTGCTCCGAATCGAAAGAGAGAACGTATCGGCGATGGTTCTGGTAGAAGTTGGTGAGGTGGTAGTAGAAGAGGACTGGGGGACCCATCTCCTCAGGGATGGTAAACTTCAGGTGGCATCGAGGGTTGTAAGTTTTGACGCCGTTGTCAAGCGTGGTGCTGACGTTCGCCTCCCGCGCCCATTGAGCATTCACGGAACTGTTAGAACTCTTGAATGCAGTGCTAACGGCGCTGCTAGGCATTCCTGTAAAGTTACTTCCACCGCGGCTCATATCTGGAGCATCGACAACACAGTTGGTGTAATCAAGTCGAATCTCTTGAACCTGGGTTTGCGCATTAGAATGGAATTGGCAGTGCTGGGTTGGTGTTTGAAGGAAATTGTACCTGAGAGCTCGCGTACAACAACAGGCCGCCGATGGGAGCGAATATGATTCCGATGGCAAAGAAAAGAGGAAGGACGGTCTTTGGTGTGAGAATAGGTCTGTCGCAATTGTATCAGTATCGAGGGGGCGATTGAGCGGACGGAATAAGGGTAGCAATGACATACTGCCAGGCCTTTAAACGCTGTTGTCTAAAGGCAGTATCTAGAAAGCATTAATTAGTATGCATTTTCGTCCCGCGTATTTGCGCATAATCGGCGTGTAGAGAGCGCATTCTTTCGAGGCAAACTCACTCGCAGGGCGGCGACTCTTCTTCTTGTCCGGCTGCTTCGGGCCATCATTGGAGTCGAGGGAATCAGTGTGGTCGATGCCACGGGGTTGTTCGTCGGCCATTGTACTTTGATCAAAGTCGTTTCGTTTCGTCTCGTCTCGTGCGCGTGATGTGTGGGTAACTTTGTTGATGAAAAGGGACTCGAGTTTGCGAGGGGAGGAAAAATATGCGACCCTTTGGTGAAGCTGACGGGGATAGAATGGAACGGTCGCGCTGTGGCTCGTGAAGCCTTACGTGTGTATTGAAGGAGTACGTACCATTCTCTCCTTACGGGCTGTACCTATGCACTTCAAAGGCAGGTGGAGAAGGCTGTACAGGCCCATGGAGGAGTGGTTGGCGGGGAGTGACCTGAATTAACCAGCCGCCCCGGTGAAAGGTCCCCTGAAACATGCCGTTGAAAGCCCGACTTACATTCCTTAAGCTTTACGAACGGAAACCATGTAGCACGGTTAGTTCAAGTACATGCTGAGTTTCGCCTTGAATTACACATGTTTGATTGAGTTTTTCCAATACAGTCGATTCATCTCGTCCCAGTTGTGAAGCGCATGTTTTATACAGTGCTCGCAGCTAGTCGCATCAACCGATCAACAAAAAGATATCTACCAAGTTGGGCACACCAAAAAAGAAACATCGACGCAGGCCTGATTCGAACAGACGCCTCCGAAGAGAATAGATTTCTAGTCTATCGCATTAGACCACTCTGCCACTGCGCCTTTTCGGATGAAAGCTGCTACGATCTTGGGGCCTATGAAGTCAGAACGCCTGATTCACTTGACCAGCGATTATCCAAATCGAGAGAGGCCATCGTCCTTCATAGTGTCTACATCTGATCTTGATTATGACATTTTTTACCTATGTTTCAACTGACATTCTTATAAGCCTCTTTAGAAAGTCAAATGTATGGGACCAGCCGTGTATTGTCAAGTGACAAGTTTCTGTTCTTCCTTCATCACAGTATTATGCGCATATATATAATTACATGAGTATATAAATACGCCTCTTCTCCTTCTTCCCGTCTTTGGTCTTCTTCTGATTCACCTTCCTTCTAGCTCCTCTTTGACTGCTGTAGTCAGGCCGCCCCCCTTCCATGCGGCCAATCTCCAGCAACTCCAAATGCATCATTGACTGGGGGAATAGAAACTAAAAAGATAGGTCAAAACGTGTACGCCTATGTGTATGTACGGGCCCAATGACTGTATGCAGTGGCCAATAGAAAAAAAGAAGAAAACATCCAAACTAGAGTGGAAAAAGATCACAATAGTTCTGGAAGCACATGATAACAACATCCTGACCTAGAAATATCAGACGGTTGTTTTCTTCCTGATATGCATCAAATAAACAAAGAAAATGCCAAACTCCGAAAAAGATATTTCCTCCCGCTAAACTTTTCCGACATGAAACAAATAAAGGGTTATATGTGAGATAAAGTGATCTCGAAGGGATATGCGTCCCTCCAGTAAGAGCGTGTTGATCAGTGTGTGATCGCTTTGCCGACATCCCTCATGGGCTGCAGCAAGATGTTGTATATCTCGAACAAGGGCATCATCCTTGTTTCTCCTTCGGTGCGCCGTTCTCTGCCTCATGTGGGTGAACGGCATGCCCGTTTACTCTCAACTTTGGTTTAAGCGAAGAAGAACGCTTCTCGTTCTCCGGCTCCTCAGGGATCGTGGCGAACTTCTTGAGAACTTGCTTAAGAGCCGGCCGTCGAATGGGTTTAGCAAGAAACTCATCCATACCAGAGTCGATGCATTCCTTGACGTTACTTTCCTCGGAGAAAGCTGTCAATGCGACAATAGGAGAAGTGTATCCCATCTCACGGATAAGCCGAGTACTTTGTAGTCCATCAACATTGGGCATTTGTACGTCCATAAAGATTACGTCGAAAGACTGATTCTTCTCCATCGTCGCTTTGACTAGGTCGTATGCTTCCTGACCATCTTTTGCAATGGTAACATCGTAAACGTCCTCGAGTTTCAGCATTCGGCTGACAACCTCGATATTGGTTGAGTTGTCATCTGCAACCAAAACACGCACTCTCTGGCCGCTCTTGTTCGCCACGGCACGGTCGATTTCAGCTATCTTTTGCTGAGTACTCTTGACGGATGGCGGATCGGCAGCGAAGTACGGTTGGCTTAAACCAACTAATCGAGGTTGGGGGTTGAGAGTTCCAGCAGACTTGGTTTCGGCGGCGGGCTTGGGGGTATTGGGTGCGGTGCGCGGTAGTTCCAAATCACTAGCATCTACGCTTGTTGGCCGGGATTTGACACTGCTTGAAGCAGTGCTGGAAGTCCTAGATCTGACTATTAATAAGGAAATCCACATTGTTGACGAAGGAAACTTACCGGTCTTTCACGTATTTCAGCGGAATCTGCATAGTGAAAGTTGTGCCCACGCCCACAGAACTTCGTAACTTGATAGATCCTCCCATAAGGCCGGCCAACTGGTGACAGATACTCAAACCAAGACCAGTGCCACCAAACTTCTTACTCAAGCCCAGATCTCCTTGTACAAAGGGTTCAAAAACCTTTTGTTGCATGTGGTCAGGGATACCCGGCCCAGTATCTTGAACCTCAAACTCGAAAAGATACGACTTGGCACCTGGAGGAGGCGGCGTGGGCGATCTTTCGCGAACTTGCACATGAGGTGTCGCTTTCGGGTCCATGGGATTGATCGAGAGTGCCGTTCCTGTGCCGCTGAATTTCTGTGCCGAGTTCCGTGCTGAATTACCCGAATGTGCTGAGCTGGCGCTTCCACGTTGCCGAGGGCGTCCAGTCCGAGAGTTGTTTCTTGAGTTTTTCGAAATTGACGATGCCCGGCTGTCGTTCTCAATAGCCGTTTCTGCTTCTCCGAGACACTTGATGCGCACTGAAACACTGCCGTTATGAGGCGTGAACTTCAGGCTGTTACTCACCAAGTTGATAATAACTTGAAGTATTCGGTGCTGGTCACCCCATAAGCACATATCCTTGAGCCTTCCAGTTCCGTAGGGTCCCAACGCTGGTAACCTCGTCTCGCCATTCATTCGGTCTGGACTTCTGCTGGTGGCTACATTCTCGGAGCCGATGAAATCTACCGAGAAATTAATCTTTCCTTCTCGTACTTGTTTGTCGAAGATGGTCAAGATCTGTGATCGAATATCGGCCAAACGGAACTCTCTCAGCTCGAGGTTGAGCTGCTGGCCAATTTGGTTCTTGGAAAAACTCAACAAATCCTCCAAGAGATGCAGCAGCAGGTCGCCTGATTTGTAGAGCGTCTTCAACGACTGCTTGATCCTCACAATGTCGTTCTCCTCCATGCATACAGCGCACATGCCAAGAATACCATTCAGAGGCGTCTTGAGTTCATGAGAGATATTAGCAATGAACAGAGTCTTGCTTTCGTTGGCTGCCTCGGCCGCCTTCTTGCTCTCCTCCAATTCTCTAGTACGCTCGGCAACCTTGACCTCGAGAGATAGGTACTGCTTCACTAGCTCGTCACTCATGTCGTTGAAAGTTCGTGTCAGTTCAGTAAGTTCATCTGTGACAAAATGTCTTCGATCGTCGACCTTGGCTGGGATCTTGAACATGCGTCGGGCCACATCTCGGTTCGAGCTGGGTCCGTTCGATTTGCCTTGGAGCCGCCGGATGAATTTGGCTATGGGCCCTTTCTTTCTCGAACGTCGCGATATGCCCCCTGAGCTTGGAATGTCTTCCCCAAATTCGGAGTCCGAATCAATAAATGAGTCTTCATAGCCCGGGGGGTTAATCGACTTCTCCGTGGCAGCCTTGAGTTTTCGAATCGGTAGAACACTGACGTGCGCGCAAGGAATGATAATTAAGGCTATCAAACCAACTGTGCCAAAGACAGTTCCTAGAAGAATATTCCGCAAAGTGTTGATCGGTTTATAAGCCTCCCATTTGGCTTTCTCGACGATGACGGTCCAGTTTGCTAGGGGAGTCTGAGTTCGTGCAAAGCCAACAGCAACACGGGCGTCTTGCTCGTTGTGAGTGTTCAATAGGGCACTCGCGTTGTTGACCGTATCGTAATGCTTAGTAAATGAATCAAGCGCGGCTGGGTAGTTCTTGACTGGGAATGCCCTATTGCCATATTCGCTGTTAAACTTATGGACGTCGTGGAGATCCTTTTGTCCTTCTGGGTTCTTTGGTGGGAGGACAAATTTAACCATGACATTGCCAAATTTATCACGGTCAGGAGTATATGTCGCGTTGCTGGCTGGCTGGGTCTTGTTGAAGCGATTGGACCGATCAGTTGGACCGATAAGCAGAACTGAACCTGTTTCCCCGAGTCCTTCACGAGATTCCTGAACCGCAGTGAGGGATTGAGCAAGGGTAACCACGCTCATATAACCCAGAATGAAAGTATCATTATTGTCTCGAACAGGAATGGTCACAGACAAAAGTGATGCAGACTCGTTGAGGACCAGAGGGCCGAGCAACAAACCGCCATCGCGAGCGATCCTGACGTCGTCGAAGGCTTCAGCAGCATAAGCAGTAGTGTTGTTCCGTAGACTATTGGGTCGCTCAAGGTCGACAAATGTAAGATTAGGGAAAAGGCTCGGGGGATAGCCTAGCTCAGAGTTGCCGAGAACAACATCGGTTCCGGAGGAATCCTTATAAGGGAGTGTAATCTTTGGTACGGAAAGAGACGTCACATTGAGCAAAACACCGCCTGGCGCTCCTGTGCCGTTTCTCGAATATAGCCTTATCTGCAGTAAGCCCGAGATTGTGCTAGAAGAAAGTGCGCTTTCAAGATCCTCACGGGCATCTGCCCAGTCAGCAGCGTCAGTACTGTCGTAGTAATTGGTGAGTGCAGATTGGACGAGGATTCGAGACGAAATGGTCGTGGCAATGGTCTCAACAAGGTCGAGCTCTGCCGAAATTCGGGACGCCTTAAGGGAAGCTGTGAGCTGCAAGCCCTCGCGCTCAATATCGACGACAAAACGGTTGACGTAGATCCATGTTGGGATGGAGACAATGGCGAGAGAAATGAGAACGGCGAGAAGGACGAGGGCCGCAAGCTGCTCACGAATGGCGATGCGCATGATAGGCAGGCTAGAAGAAAGAATGCGATGGTCGAGCGCGACGACGCGGCATCGTCAATTCCGTTGGAAGTGGTCAGTTCAAGACGCAGACGATGAAATTAAAGTAAGTCGAGCTCGAAAGGTGGATGCAATTCAGACGGCACTTAATTACGGCCAAGATGAGGCTCGTCTCGGCGCCTGGACCTTGAACGAAACTGGGTGGATGCTAAGTTCCGGCGTCGTCCCCTCTTGTCGTCGCTATCGCCGCTGCCCAGTCGCCAGTATATCTCGAGGTACTCGTCGTGGAGAGACGTTGTGGTTGTGGACCGATGATCGACAGCACAGCCAAAGGAGGCGAAAGTATTCTGACCGTGGTGTGCTGACTCGGCCTTTCCGGGGATGGCAACCGCCTCAGCAATAACCAACAATGGAAAGGAAACTGAAGGATATTCTGAAAAATGCACCGATGGTTCGCGTATCCTTTATCTCGCTGTGGTTGTGAGTAATCAATCTTGTACGGGCTGAGTCTGAAGGAGCGAGCGAGTCGTGCGAAGTCGCAGCTGCAGCTGACGGGAACACAAAAGAGTGTCCGGGATTTGGGATGTAAGAGCTGGGGAGATGTATGGAGATTGAGAGGAGAGTGTTGTTTGAAAGGGCAGCGATCAGCGGAGGCTTTTGGGGGGGTCTGCGTGGGACTAGAACTGGGCTATGAGTTGGTTGGAGGGTACTGTAACAGTGATAAAGCTTGGCCCTTTAGAGAACCCGACACGGGGAGGGAGAAGTTTGCCCGGGGTGTTGAAGAACGAGGGTGGTGCTTGTAGGTAGGGGAGTTAGAGTTGGTTTCAGTAGTATTGTTCAGTGATTGTGTTTCTCGGTATAGATAGGTAACCTTCTCGAATACTTGACAATCCGACTCCAATGGGGAAATGGGCAATCGTTTTCAAAATGGAACTGGAGATGGGACAAGTCAGAAATACCGTCCCCGTCGTTACCGGTCCGAGCGGATTGCGCGGAAATGGATATAGCCAATGGAGTCTGGCGCCATGGGGCGGGGAATTAATGGAAGGTAAAGCACAGTAAGCTGCAGGCGGACTGCCTAAGACTACAGTGAGCTGGTAACCCAATTAGTGGATTGTGGCTTGAATTTCAATAAGAGCCAGTAACCCAGATGTCCCAGTTGCTCCTAGAGAAGGAGACTGAAGGGAAACACAGATTCATATCATGGATAAGTAAATAATAGGTGTATTGAGGTCAACTCATCTGATTCTCAACACCAAAACTGACTCGATACTATCATTGGGTATGTATGAACGAAAGCAGCAACTATTGACAATCAATAGTGCTTATTCTCATTCGACTTACAACAAAAACAAACTCGAAACTAAATTGAGTTCGGCTACGGGTGATGGACATCGATACGTCGATACAAGGACACAAAAGGCAACGATCGTCAACAGCATGGCCGATCGCGTGCATCGATCAACAGACAGGAAAGAAAGAAAGAAAAAAAAAAACAGAAAAGCACAGACAAGGCACAGGACAGGACAGAACAGGACAGGGACGGTTGAATACGGGTTGAATTATAAGCGAATTCAGTATTATGGACTCTTTTACTTTTATTTATGATTGCGGGATTTTGATGAATGCGGCACGATACGCGAAGGTTGTTTCCGTTCCATGGAGTACTGTAGTAGTACGGATACAAAGCCAGCTGAAGAACAGATTAGAGCTAATATCAGGAATAAAGTTTACTTGGTCTACTTTAATGCTATCGCCATCAGGAGAAAGTTTATGTTGCGGCGAACACATCTGGGGAATACAGTACTGTAGTCTACACTTGGCAGAATGGATTAATGGACGTCTATCTCTAAAATATAATAATTATTTACTACGTAGGCATGAAGTCATGTATTTAACGATATTAGTTGTGCCTTGTGCTGTAGTCTAAATACTCTTTGAAACGTCCGTCTGATCCACCCCGTTATCCAGTGGCAAAGTCGTTGAACTGTCAAATGTCCCTGGACTGATGGTTCAAGTTACTTAGCTAGTCGAGGACCCTTTAGCCTTAGACTCGTCTTTAGTCAGGGCACTTTTCCATAGACGGTAATAGTTGTTTTACAGGTGAACTCTGATTGATGAACTGATGAGGATTAGAACTGTCTTGTCGTCTGGATTGGACTGGACTGGACGTTGAAGCATAAACTCTGTTGGCCTCGGTATACCAGACGTTTATTATATGACTGCGGACATTACTCCCTGGTAGGTGTCGTGCTCCGTTTATTTAATTTCCAGACCTTCAGAAAGCGTCAAGACCCCGGGTAAAAACGACAAATTAGCGGGGCTTCATCCACGCCAAGCTTTTTCTACTTCTCGATCTGATTTCTATCAACGGATCGACAACAACGAACAGAACTCGCGTCTAGGTACGTACTTTGACTCCACTTGGAAGGCAACCTTTAAATAACATGATACGACCTTGGAGTTCTAGACTCTCGAGCAAAAAGAAAACATCATGACCTATCAGAGCTCAAGTCTCTATTAAGTAATCTATTAAACACAATGAATTATTGCAACATTATTGCAACATTTCTTACTCGAAGAGGCTGACTCTAAAACACATTCCAGCGACACCCAGGGATGGATGGAATGAGGCAACGTGAATTCCTCTCTATTGTCACCAGCTTAAACATCCGATTCCGTCTCTCCATGTTCCATGTTCCATTCCAGCCAAGAAACCCCCTCTCATAAGACAACCACCAACTAAGCAACCAGCTGTCTCATTAGTCCATTAACCAAACATCGACTTCTCATCATGCATCATCCCTGTCCCTCTACCGTTATGCCCAGTATTGCGGATCTCGCGAACACCCTGTCCTTGTAAAGAAAAAGAGGTGCTCGTCTCCAGTCACGAGTCACGGTCCTTATGCTGTGTAACTGCAGCGTTATTTCAGCTGACAGGGAAGATGTGATTCGCAAGTTTTTGATCGAGACGCCAAGTTATCGTTTCGATTCGGTTCTTTACACTAAATCATCAATCGATTACCGGGTGCTTGGAGAGTAGATAATCAGATCAGTGTCTCCGCTTAGATAGACGAGATCACTCAGTATCGCTCCATAATCCACTGTGCCCGCTCTTCATCCCCCAACTCCTCCAAGATGGCTGTCTCGGCCTGTTTGATTTCAGTATATCTTTTAACCACATCTGAGCCAATCAGGCCAGTCAACTCTTCATCTTGGTGCAGGGCTTCAAGTGCCTCTTGTATGCTCCGAGGCAATCTCGCACTCATGTTGAGGTCTTCTCTCTCAGAAGCCGACAGTAATGCGGGATCCTTTGTGCAGTCTCCCAAGGTCAACGTCTCGTTGTCAGCGACTCCTTGAACTCCTGCCAAAATGATGGCCGCGAGTGACAGATAAGAGTTGGCGATTCCGTCAATGCACTTGATCTCCCAATGGCTGCCGTCAACTTTACGTAGTGGTACTTCACGGTTTTGTGTGCCCCACGCAACCCAAGTGCCACCCGCCCAGCAACCATCGACAACTCTGTCGTAACTAACCATGCTGCTGTATGTAAAAGCGGCGATAGCTCGGAGATGTTTCAAGATGCCAGCGTAGAATGGTTCATAAACTTCCTTTAATGAACCAATGGGTGATGAGATGGACATGTGCATGTGCGCCGCTGTTCCACACGATGTTGCGTATGGTTTGGGATGAAGTGTCATGCGGAATCCTTTTGCTGTAGCGCAACTACTGATAACGTCTCTTGTAAAAAGTAGATTGTCTACAGCCTCAAGCGCTGGTGCTTTAGGCATCACAAACTCATACTGTCCCTGGGCACTCTCTGGATGCATCATCTCGATGTATATGCCGGCAGCGTCAAGCTGCTCGATGGCATCTTCAAGGACCTCAATCGCTACTTCATGGTCCAGAGCACGGGTTACTGACCATGCGTGTCCATCGGAATTGAGAGGCTCGTACTTTTTGTCTTGTCCATGGCGGAAGAGGACAAGCTCGATCTCGAACCCGAGCGTAAACTCAAGACCTTGCTGAGCTGCTTGGTCAAGTGTCCTTTTCAAGAGAGTCCGTGTACAGAAAGATGCAGGAGAGCCGTCTTTCTCCTTAAAGTCACCCATAACGGTGATATGCCCCTTTCGAGGACCAAGTCTAAGAGTGCTTAGATCTGGATGCAGTCTATACTCTCCCGTCGGAGTAACACTCGGTACGGGGTGGTCCCTCTGATCAATGCCAAGACCACCTTTGGTAACACCAAAAGTAAAGTCCTCTCCGTTTCTTAGTAAAGACCATACTTGGCGCATAGGGACCGCTCTCGCCCTCGACATGGCCGTGAAGTCGGTCCAAGTCACCCTTAAGAACCTGGGCTCTTCCTTGTTTTTCAGGAACCGGGACAGGG
The DNA here is from genome assembly GCA_004367155.1 of Fusarium clavum. Classification (NCBI taxonomy): domain Eukaryota; kingdom Fungi; phylum Ascomycota; class Sordariomycetes; order Hypocreales; family Nectriaceae; genus Fusarium; species Fusarium clavum. Next base: position 45,619 of record QGEC01000247.1, on the reverse strand, counting down.
TTGCGATGTTATTCTGCTCCGAAGACTCAAGCCCGTGACCAGAGTTGACGAGCAATGGCTTGAGTTCCAACCCAAGGTCATATAGCTTGTTTGCATTGTTGAAGAGTATATCCCGAACTAGCCGGGCTGCTTGTGTCCAAGAAAAGTCTCCCTTGTTGACATAATCGATGAGGACAGTCTGCAGTACTTCTCGAAGCTGATCCACAGCTATGATGTATGTTTCTGGAAAGAAATGCCCGTCGGTGCTCCAGAGGATCTTTGATGTCGGACAGAGTTCCAGGATCTGTCGAACGACCCCTTCTTGTCCTTCGCGGCTGAGGAAGGGGAACACTTCTCCGATATCAGCATACACATTTGCATAGACGGTTGCTAGATATCCCAGTTCGCGAGTGAATGGATAACTGGCGTGAAGCAGGACAATAGGGACATCCGGGTACGTCTTGATGAACTCCTGTAGATGAGCGGGTGACGACTTGGATAAAGTAATGTCATTATCTCCGAGACCAGTATGGAACTGGATAGGTTTCTTGTGCTCGTCCTCGCTGTTTTGAATCAAGCCTGCCAGGATGTGAAGAAAGTAGTCATTAAGAGGTTCATGATCAAGTCTGTCGAACATCTGGGCTCCATCCTCCTTTCTGGTATCAAAGATCAGCTGGAACTTTTGCATAATGATGTCAAGATCAGTAACCTGAGTAACGGCAAGGCCCGTTCGATAGCAGATGACTGATTTGAAGCCAACAATCTCTGGGTCATCGAGAGCATCATAAATGGCATTCATGAAGTTCTCGACAGATCCCGAGAACGCCTCAGAAGGGTGCGAGAATTGTCCACAGGCCTTTTCGATACAATGTGCTGCAACCTCTTCAATTCGAAGAATACGCTTATTGGGGCTTCTCGTGTAGGCATCAAGCGTATGATAAGGCTCGACATCAGCTGGATCGCCCAGAAGATCATCAACCAATATGTTCTCAATTCCAGTGAGGCATGTCTTTATCCATTCGTCGTAGTTGCCCTTTTGCTTCCTCGTGATGCCAGCCTCGACAGCATCCCAGGTTGGCTCAGTGCCGAGATGGTTTGCAAGGAGTTTCACAGTACGAAGATGTGCCAGGCTTGTCTTTGAGTCCTCGATAGCATCTCCATTGGCCTCTGTAGCTATTGCGAGAAGAGGATGTTTTCTTATAGCGCTGAGTTTGAGAAGAGGGTGGGCATGATGATCAATTATGGGTGTAGTTTTAATGACCCGACGAAGGGCCTCTTCCGTGTTGATTGTTGGATTTGCCATGTTTTACAATCCCATATAAGGTCTTTCAGGTCTTCTTGAAAGTTGATTTGTTCGTGAGGTATTATCAATCTCTAAATTGCTCAAAATAGAGAGTGGACTGATTGTGCGAGATTCGGGTATGACGCGATATAAATATTTCTTTTTAAGGCTGAAATTCTCAAACCGGAGAGAGATTGAGACGAACAAGGCAGTCAAACACGTAGAGGAGTTTACCGTACGATGGGGATAGATGCCACGGTAGACAAAGTTGCATCGTGCAGCAAACCCGGGCCAAGATATTTTATACCCTGGCCTCTCCTCGTTTCACTCATCTTTCGATTTGATAAGGGCACCTCAACTGAGACAAACGTGACGAGACCGAATCAATTAGACTTTGAACAACAAATTCACCGCAATGGGTCTTGCATGTATCTCGACAAAAAGATCCCGAGACTTGCAGTTGTTAGAGCCAATTGGCTGCTTTGTTAGTGATCCATCTTGCAGACGATCACGGCATACTAATGCAGCACGTACTTGGTCTTTACTCTTTGTTACTGGCAAGGTCTCACAGTAAGCCCTCATCTGAATCTAGCCTCTATGAAATATGATGATCTGCAATTGTTGCTATCCACAAGAGGGTCCAAGGTCAACTGCGATCCGATCACGCTTCGAATATCCACAGATCAACATCACCGTGAACCTGCAGAACTAACGATGTGTGATGAATCCGACGACGTGTACCAACCATCATTTCTTTAAGAAAACGATGTGCTAGGAAAATGAATTTACGAGCAGTTGTCCTGGATCTAGATGTACACGGCAAAGTGCGTTTGAGATTTGGAGTGTGAGATGCTCCAGGGTAATCACATGTCTAGTTTGTCCTTCCATCATTACTCTTGAATTGACATTTATAGATTTATGTAAGCACACGCTACTCGTGTTAGCAACATATAGTTCACGCCGTGCATACTTGTGCGTCATCAGCGGTAAGCAACCTCGTCGGAACCAGCCAGGTCGTTAGGTTTATCAAAAACGCTGCCACTGTTGCCAAACAAAAGGGCATTCCCATCCACGTTCTCAGTCCTACCCCAAACAATGCCCCCATACTTGTTTCACAAGCTAGGAACCCCAGGATCTCTCCCACTGCCAGCATTCCGAATAGAGTCCCGGCACGACCTTCATCAACCATTCCGACTAGCATTGCACGGCATAGCGTTGGTAAACCTGAACCTAGAGCTGAGATGGTCAGACCAGCGAGGACAAAAGCTTTGTCCGTGACCATCATCATGCAAAGACAGCCGGCGAAGAAGAGAAGAGAACTTGAGCGAGCTAGCGCGGAATATTGAAAGTGAGCTGACAAGCGGGTAAACTTGGTACAGGTGTAGGTGATGACAGGTAGTAAGATGCATAAAGTGAGCAGCGTGACAAGGCTTCGTAGCGACACGATAAGGATAGAACGGTCGAGACGCCAGTCGAATTGTATGGGCATCAGCCGGATGACGATATCGGTTTGTATGGTCGCCAGCGGTATCGTCAAGACAGCACCGGGCAGAAGCCAGATCAAAGGCCTGGAAAACATTGTCTTGACCGTCTTGAGTGCTGAAGTTTTCCTGGGTAACTCAAAGTTGAAGTCGTCCGACTCGACACCGTAGGCATACGGGGCAACCCTTGTGTCACCATGGTCTTGAGGTTGTACTTGGTGTACTTGTTCCAGCGTTTCCGGTGTCAATGTGATGAGAAGTAGACCACCAGCAAATACCAAGCACAGAGACAAGAAGAGCGGCGTCCATATTGATGACTGAGCGAGCTTGCCAGATAGCACAGGCCCTACAAGTTGCGCACTAAGAACAGATGTGACAACCCATTGAAACCACACTGATCTGATCAAAGCAGTCAGCAAATAGTGTCATTCATTGCGAGAACAAGACTTGCCGCTTGCTTTCGGGTACAATATCCGCGATGATGGCAAACACCATAGCTTCAGCAACACTTCTGCCTCCGCCAAAGAGCAACGGAACACCGATGCCCCATATCGCTTCCAGCGGTATCTTGTCTGATTGCCAGCATATGACTATGGCGTAACCTTGAGAGAGAAGCATGCTGAAGATGCTTGCACCGAGAACAGGAAGACGGCCGATTCGATCTGCGAGAAGCCCTAGAGGAAAGGCGACAAGAGTAGCTGCACAAAGGTCAGCACCAAGCACCGAGGTGTATCGCGAAATGTAGTCATACCGGAGGCTGTACCAGCAACTTGCATTCCTATGATGATGAAATTGAGTCTATGCTGTACTTGTTCACCTCGACATGATTCTTCAGGGAGAAGTGCTGGGTTGTCGATTCGATGAACTTGTTTGCATACGATATCTTGCATGATTTTGATAGACGGAAGGTCGCTTATCGATAGGCCGAGCTGTATGACAAAGAGGCATAATGGCAGGAAGGGGAGAAGGTATCTCCGTGGTATAGTGAATGGACGAGACCACATCGTGGAATCAGCAGTGGTCTAACGAAGAGATTTGCTCATACATGACGAAGGAAAAAGGATCAAAGCAACAAAGGAGATTTGTTCGATGGTGAAGTTCTGTGAATATTGCCCCTCGCATTGTTTTATTCAAAGTTTTTGTTTTCAATAGAGACAATTGAGCTGCTTGACAAGCGCAAATAGAGTATCCATTATCTTGCTTAGCACTGGCAGGCAGCTGAGTGATGCAAACTTGACCTGGCGAGTCGTAACATAGAAGATTGCTAAGAAAGAAAATTTAGAGCTCTGTCAATTGATGATGAGTTCCACCGCCTGGTATGTTTTATCGGGTCACTGAACTGGACGAGCTATCCAGGCAGAATCTTGATGAAGCTGGGATAACCTTACAACTCAGCGATATTTCGACAGTCGACGTAAATGACTACCAAGAAGCCCTAAAACCAAGTTTTGAGGCTGCTTTGTTTCCAAATTAAGTGTTCGAAGTAGACGATACAAAACGTGGTGGTTGTTCTCCCGAACAAAGAACTTGACCGGGGATGAATAAAGCCACTCACTAACAGAACAAATACAACTAGTGACTGAAGCAGGATCAAAATAGTAACTTGGAACATTGTAAACAGAACAAGAAGTACCTATAAGAGTATACTAAGCTCTGTTCTGCTGCACTTGAGTGAAGAACAGACAACTTGTTTTCCTGCTTCAATTCTTCACCGAGCCGGCCTCAGTATAAACATTGCTTAGAACACTGGCTGTTCAACAAGTTTATTCCAAGGAACAGTGAACTCATTATACTTCAAGTCACCTCTGGCAGGGGCATTTGTTCAATTATTCCTTACTCTATTTAATCGCGTTGATCGCATTTAATCTCTTGCCTAGTTGCAAGATCATCTTCTTTTCCTCCAGTACCCACAAACCTTCCACGAATCCAGTTAGTAAACCATCCCTCATGCCTCACTTGTATAGTGAACAGGTGCTAACTTCCTCAACAGACATGTGTCGAGGCGATAACGTTCAATGCAAGGAGTGCTCACGAGTAAGAAAGCGACTCGTCGAGGTCTGCATCCGCGGCGAGCAAGGGGCCTGCTCCGAAGTTATTTTCGAAGGTGTCAGCCTGGAAAGGGAAGAATGCCTTCTGTGTAGATACGGTAATGCCCATGGTAGGGTCATCATGCCTTCGTCGATATTCGTGAATGCTGATAATTATGATAGGGCAGCTTGGAGAGCCTCCAAGGAACAACACATACCCAAGCCAGCCCATTCTCGGCCTCCGAGCTTGAGGTATCGAGTCAGTTCTGATTGCTTCCTCAATAGTGAGAGTGAAGCAACGTATCGGCCAACATCTCCCGAAGAATCTCAGCTGTTTGAGGACTCGTTGACTTCACGGCAGTCAGATCAATGCCAAGAGATGGACACGGAGAGTGTAACAGATGTCTATGACTCAATGGTTCAACAGAAACGACATGGAAAACAGATTATAGAAAAGACTCTGGTGTTAGCAGTAAGCATGTTGAAGAGATGCATCCGCTTCCGATGTAGGCGGGATAGATCAGCCTATTAGCACCACTTGTGATATAGACATTGGGATATCATCAGTCACACAGGCACTTGTTAAGACTCTGAAGAACTAGAATGTATCTGTGAGATAACTTTCCACTTTTGGATCTCTCTGTCTCTCTATACATGCTTCGTGTCAGTGTATAAGCCACGACTGGACGTAGATATCGTGCCCAGCACAATATTGACTGTTTTCTCAACAAATGATGCGCATCCTCACTGATGATCCCAATTATTTCTAGTCTTTATTGTATAGGCTAAGGCAACTTGCATATGAGGCATCATGCCTTAATACTGTTAATATCATCCAATAATGGGCTGGATGTTGGCAGCAAACATCGACGCCATTGCTTGTCCCGAGCGTAAGGAGAGGCTGTTAATCAAGACTCCATGAGGAATGACCAATTCAGAATGAGCCAGGTTTACATTGCGATAGTGAGTAAACATGCAAGATAGGGATATCCGTAGGTTATGGGAGCGTTTAGCAGAATGTGATGTATCAATCCTCATCCCCAGCCTGTACTGTATTTTACCTGCATATGCACGCAATACTCAAGGCACACCAATGAGCAGTCCGGACGGCCATCCCCACTAGCTTGACACTTGAACTACGTCCGCGTTAGACCAGAAATGGTTGGCTGAAGGAGTTGAACTGAGCTGAAGCTGACAAGCTGCAGGGAAGGAGACTAGGCTCCAAGGTAGTGGAGACTGCAGAGTCGAGAGATCTTTTATAGATTTGGTAACCACGATGCAAATATTTGCTAGTAACTCAAGAAGTGAGACTTCGGGATGATGTCTCAGACAGAGACGGAGACAGTTCCAAGACACGACAGCCACTAAGCTTCTTTGTGGCCTGATCCATGGAACCGGAGACCATCAGGTTATGTCAGGCCTTGTTCAGCCACTGATCCGTTCGGCAATTGAAGAAAATGCCCGACCAACGTAAATGCAATTGTCACGCAGGATTCTTTTTGTCTTTATCACTTAGTGATCTAAGAATCGAAGATGAAGCAGAGTCAAAGAGGAAACTGCTGAGGGGCACAAAGAAAGTAGGTAGTCAACCAACAGATTAGAACATGAGTCGAGTCGAGATGATCCCCAGTTGCTTAGTCCGTTTTTTGACTTTTTTCCTCAACTGCAACCACTTCTCATTTCATTGTGTAGGTAAAGACTACGTATTTTGTTTCCGATAATAGGACGGACGTAAGCTCGAGAACTGCAGGTTGCCGCTCGACAGAAGGTGGTGGTGTAACACCATGACGGATAGCGACCATGATAATCTCCTTCTCAACAGCCATTCGGTTACTCAACGAGATTGGAACGTGGCTGAGTTTACAGTGTAAATAGATATCAATAAATAGAATATACATACATATGATACAAGTTGGTGGTAGTATATCGTAATTGGCAGTTAAACGATTTCTTCTCTCCCTTATTTGATGAACCTTGTTGATAACAGACAAACGGGAGTAAAGGCCCGAACAGTAGCTAATGCAGACTGAGATGGTTACCGTGCTGTAACTAACGAGTGTTGATCGCTACTCAGCACGTGGAAAGCTCAGACTGCCGATCATGGCACCCCTAAGGTTGGGAAGTGTCTACGTACGGGAGAATTGCCGCAATGGATACCGCTACGTTTTATGTTTTGGGCTCTTTTCTGCTGTCCGCAGTCCTGTACTTAAACTATGTAAAATGGGGATTGGGATTGTCGTTATCTCGCCTCGCTCCAGAAACCTCCTGAGCATGAGTGTCCCCATGTTCCATCGTATCGTGATACTACATAGAACTAGGACTAGGAGCAGCCAGCATTCCAGCGACCCGCGTGGCTTGTGGAGCAGGGCCTAGGCTAAGCATAGCATGGACCAGCTGCAAGTTTGCGGTGGCTTCCAGCTAAAGTGGTCTTGTCTTGTCTAACTTGCAGCTCTAGTAGGAGACAGAGCGTCGATATCTTGGACGATGGAGACCGGAACTCGAGAGCTAATAAGCTTGAGCAGCATTATGAGCTCGGTCTTGTCCGTGCGAGAATGTGTATGGAACGAGAAAAATGGAGGTTAATAACATCAAGTACGGATACTCTGTACTGTAGTCTAGTACTTCATTGCTCGGACCTCTCTGTAAGAGGAATTCTGGACGACGAATTCTAGAAGATATTTGAAACGAGAAAAAAAACTTTAAAGAAAAAAAGAAACCCCAGTACGTTTCAACAGGCAACTTGGAAAAAGGAAACATAATCCGAGATATGATACAATGATCTGACTTGTCTACCCAGGCAAGGTTAGCAGTTAATGCCTGGTGATGGATAAGGAAAATCATCAGAGCTGATCCAAGTGAGCACGATCAGAAACATGCATAGCATGGTGATCCTAAGCGCACAGGTCACTCTTTGTCTCTTGGAGGACGGACATTGGATATCAAAGACATTGACCAACCACTCCACGGAATTGTAGACCTACGTATCTGTAAGTTGGCCAGCCAGGCTAACTCAAGATCAAGATGGCCTATGCTGTGAAAAGACAGAGAAACTTGTCCAAGGTAGGTAGTCATTCCATTTGGAGCCGTATAAGACGGACGGTCTTGCCGAGAAACCACAAAGAGGCTAGAAAGGTTAGTCAGGAATATCGCGGAGAAGCTATCTGACTTGGGCAGTGGAGGCTAGTCGATTAATTTGCATTGATTGCATTGCATTCACTGCAGCATCGAGGCGAGGCTCTAGCCACGCATGGACAGAGGCAAAAGCCATTACCTAGAATAGTATTTACGGCCCTTGCTCCGAACAAGGTACACCTCCAATGTATACAGTACTGTATGTGATATTTCTTACATACAGAAACTTTTCATCCTTTGACGCAACGTTAATCAATTTAATGCACAACAGTGACACCATAAAAACTCTTGAGTCCCTGAATCCCACCAAAAAATCCCCCCCTTATCCCAATTAAAAGCCTAACTCGGCTCCGTTGACCCTCTAAGAGTCCCTGACTCAAACCCTGCGATACAGCCCGGCCCTTGTCCAGGAACGGTGGGCGCCATGGAGCTGCTTCAGCACCTTGTCCAATCGCAGCTCGAGACTTCATCGCATCTCACCCCCAGCTGCCCTTTGGAAACAAACCTACCCTCATCATCCCTGTCACAGTCAAGTCAGACTAGACCTCTTTCAGGCCTCGTCGCAAATCCCATTACCTTTGACGCACTGATAGTACCCATACAATACCACCTTATGGGCATCTGCTGTCGATTCTGTCCCTTATTATACCATGTAATTGTACTGAACCGCACTGTACCGCAGACAGGGAACCCTCCAGAGTCAGAACAAGAAGGCTTCTACTTCTTAGTCTTAGGTCTACTTAGTTTCTCTCTGGCTGGGTCCAGGGGCTTGCATACTACTCTACTTACATGCGATCCGCCGGCTGAACGAGACGAGACCCTTAGCACCAGCACCAGCACCAGCCGAACCCGCGACTTGGTCAAACAAGGAGTCCTGATCGACAACACGCTCACGCCTCTTTCTACTCTACTGTACTATTCTTCTTCCACCTCTATCTCAACCTCTTTCTTTTTTTCCCACCTCAAACTCGTCCTTGTCACAGGTCGACTGCTTCTTTTTGGCTATTGATTTTGCTTTTGCTTTTGCTTTTGCGACGCTGCAACAATCTATCTGGCGTCCTCGATCGCCTTTGTTGCTGCAAGGTACGTCGACCATTACTTCTCCTTCATTTCCTTTCCCACCAAGCAAACACGGTCAATGTAGGTAAGCAAACTGCTTCTCCTGCCGACCTGCAATCGCATTGGCGGCATCGGCTTGCGACGTTTGGCGCTCCCGTGTCCGTCAGCTATTGTCTTGTCCAATGGCTGAGTCGTCGTACATATGCGACTTGTGGTTACGCAAAAGCAACTCTCCGTCCCTCCAATCCGTTCAACTTCCGCGCTTCACTACGTCTCATGCGACTCTGAATTAACAAGAACCAGCATTATCCCGCAGACCCATATCGTTGCCGTTCAGCCATTGCGAATTCTATCCACCCACTCCCCCCAGCATTTCGCAAGCCCGCAGGATAGGAGCTGGGACCCCAATCCCAATTCTGCGCCTATCCGATCGATCGATTGCGGCTCGCCTCGTACAAAGCAAACGAAGGCATACCCTCAACGACTGGACCCTGTCCCGACTCTTTCTTTGTTTTTCTCGAGGGTGACCTCTGCAGGTCTGCCTGCCAACAGATATAGATCGCAACCATGGCGAACCCCAATGGCGATTCGGCTGTGTCGCGGCCAACCTCTGGCATCATCTCTCCTCGCGACGTGAGATCTAGGACACAAAGTTTCTCTAGCGACCGACCTTCCACCATTGCTCACAGTCTCATGTCGCCACCACTCTCTGTCTCACCTTCGGCGGCCTTCATTGCCGCTTCGGCCGCTTCCCAGATTATTACAAACGATCACGATAGCCATGCCGACACCTGGTATGATCAGCATGGCATCGAGCCTGCCAGCGACCCCGCGCTTGTCACGATAGAGGCTCTCCAACTTGTCAACAACTTTCTGGATCAGTTACTTTTCAACTTTCTATCCAGGTCACACGCCACCACACTTGCCAGCCTACGACCCGCCGTTTCTGATGTATTGAAGCCGAAACTCGCAAAAGATGCTGTCAACAATGCCGACGAAGAACTACGTGAATACCTGGGCGAAGGCGATGAGGAGGATTTCGTCCCGCCCCAAGGCGATAAGGCGCGCGATTGGGACCTGGAATTGGTCTGGAAGCGCACCCGTCTTCGATGTATGGTGTATTCATCTCTAGGTGATATGGAGGAAGAAGATGAGGACCTGCACATGGAGCAGGAAAACCTCGAGTTTGGCGCCAACGAACAGGCTAGCGAAGTTATCTCACCCGCTGTCGCAATCTTCCTCACCTCTGTTATAGAATATATGGGCGAGCTCACCCTTACTGTTGCGGGTCAGGCCGCATACCACAGATTGCGGGCAAAAGTCCAGAAGGAGATCAGTGAAGGAACCCGAAACCCTACCGATGCCGCCGATCGCATTGTTGTGGAAGAGCAAGACATGGAGAGAGTGGCACTCGACCGAACACTGGGGCGATTGTGGAGGGGTTGGAAGAAGCGGATACGATCGCCCGTCATTGACCTGAACGGCCGCCCCTTTTCAAGGGCGTCTGACGGACACCCGAGACACGACAGTGCGCTCGGTGACTCGCCTGCTCTCAGCAGAGTTGCTACCCGTGATGATGAAGCCGAAACTCAGACTGAAGTCCCTGAGCCTTTCCAGATTGCGCTCCCAATGGGAGACAAGGATATCGATGAAATCGAGGTTCCCGGTCTGGCATATTATAGTGATGAAAATGATGAAGAGGAGGAGGAGTCAGCAGAAGAAGCTAGCAGACGCCGACCAAAGAGCCTGGTAATTACGCCACTGGGAATTATCCAAGGCCTCCCTACGCCCACTCTGTCGCAGCCCAATACCCCTGACTTCACTGGTCGCAAGCGTTCGAACTCACTTCCAACGCCTGGCGCCTCTCCATATCGCACTGTTGTGAAACGCTCAAAGGAAGGTGTTTCCATCGGTACGAGCGTTGACGAAAATAAGGACAACCTGTCTGAAGATTCGAAGGTTGAGCAAGACAGTGCCGGTCAACTAGAGACTGGCGAGGAGAAGCCAAAGAATGAACTTGTCCCAGAGCCCACGGCAACCAAAACTCAGCGGTTGTCAAAGCTTATCACAAGTCGTATCCAGTCACGGCAGGAGATGGCAGAGGAGGATCCAACGTACGAGAAGGCAGAGATCTTGACTTCAGCTCGAGTATCCGTGGCCGGAAGCTCCTCACCAGCACTTTCTGACACTGGCGGTCCCTTCCCGCTTAAAAGGTCCTCGAGTGTGCACTCGGCTCGTATCATTGATGTCGCAGGCCCTAAGAGCCCCAGTGGATCTCGATCACCTTCGGCCGATGCGGCAGATCGTATCCGCCGTGCGAGCCTGACAATTCAATCCAGCAGTAGTCTCCCTAACAGCGCCAGTGCAACTGATCTACAGGCTCAGAATACCTCCACAGCTCCATCCCGTCCCACTGTCACAGTTCCCAAGAGCCGCTCTCCCGTCGATGCTATGCGAGGGTCAATGTCCAGCGCCGCAGCGGTCACCGGCCCAGACGAAGAGGTTGACCGAAATCGAAGTCGGGAACAGAGGCCTCATAAGTATCTGGCTTATCACCCATCTACCCCAACTGTCCCTGAGGCTGCTTCACCAACTGAGAGCAAACGACCTCAAGGTATTATTGGAGCTCAGTCACCAGTCCTTCAGCAATCATCTTCTACTCAGTCAAATCGACATGCTTCACGAAATGAAAAGGTTCCTACATCTCCTACTCACAGCATTGGCATGGTTTCGGTAGAACGATCAAAGACAAGGGATTCGGATGAAGAGGGTGGAAGTGCGCAGACTCCACGACCAACTCATACTTCAGGCTCATCAGCCTCTTCGGGCATCAGTCGTCTCAAGGCTGTGAGAACCTCTGAAGATAACGGTAGCCGCTCTAACGTGGCCCGCAATTTTGAGGAACTGATTCAGAGCAATCAAACCATCACTTACACGTTGACACCCGAGAATATGCGTAATATGGATGTAAGTAGACTACTATTGTTCAAGCTGGCAGTAGGCTAACAAGGAACAGCACAATCAACCTCTCGACGCCTCGACTTTCAAGGGGCCAAGGAAGAGTGAGGACAGTCGGGCGCACCACCGATCCAGATCTTCGTCAGCGACAGCCGATATCAAGCGGTCATCCCCCAACAACCGGCTTGCCGATGACAGGTCAAAGGCCTTCCCGGCGCCCAACACAGGAAGACCTCGTATGTCGGCTGCGCCCAGAGACGCCCGTGTTCCTAGCGAATCTACCGCAGATTTTGCAGAATTTATCAAATCTACTGGTCCTGCGGGAGACAGCCGTCCAACGCAACTTCGAAATGTGAGCAGCCCAAATACCCCTGGCAAATCCAGCCTCGATGGACGCCGAGTTTCGTCGGCAAGCAATCGAAATCGCTATAAGCCTCGTGATGCTGCGTTGGAGTCTCGTAGTGGTAGCTCGGATCTAATCGACTTTATCCGACAGGGACCTCCAAGCGCAAACAGCAACCGAATTCCTCATAACATCGCACCTTGGGATACGACCGGCACCGCAGAGCCATCAGGTGGTAAGGCCGTTGACGCTAGCATACCCGATATTCGATACAGTCAAGCATCCACCCACGGCACCGAATCATCAATGCCATCCATTCACTCGTCCATCAACTCTAACACAGCCCTTCTAAAGAACAAAGGTCCATCTGCGCCCGCTAACAAGATGTTTGATGACGATGACATGATGCCCAAACGAAAGACCAGACGTGTCAAGGATCCCTACGCCATTGACTTCAGCGATGAAGAGGACGAGGATGATGAGGTCTTGCTCGCAACACCCAAACCTCCCGTTAAGAAGGAGGAGAGTTTGGCAGAGTTTCTTATGAACTGCGAGCCTCCGCCTGAGCCTGTCTCAGTTCCCATTTCGCAGAAGATGCCAAAGAAGAAGGCTAGTGCGCCAAGTCTCATCGGAAGGTTCACCCGCAAGGAAAGTCAATCTAGCAACTCTCCTACATCTCCTCAAGGCAACGACTCCCGATCTCTCAGCAGCCGCGCTGGTCTCAGGAATTACATCCCCATCCAGGTCAATGTCCCATCAGGCTACGACAAATATGGACAGCCCACGGGTGAGAACCAGAACCAATCTCGACCGCCACCTGTGTCCTCGGCTTCCACTGGACGTCGTGTGCCCATGAAGAAGTTTGAGCCTCGAGATGCAACCTCCAATGTTTCCCGTACTTCAGATCTGGCAGCATTCCTCCGCACATCCGAGCCACCGCCTGAGCCCGTGACTGCCCCCTCTCCTCCCGTCAAGGAAGAGAGTGGTAGTAGCCTGGCAAAGATGTTTGGCCGCCGAAAAAAGTAACCAGCAACTCAAACAAAGTTTAGGATCTGATTTATTTTGTGTACTTTGTCGTTGGAGAAAACCCGTTATAGACGATCATATTTACGCTCACGAGCTCATGTACTTTTTAATTTCTATTACTGGATGTCAACCCGCATTTTAGGAGCCTCGGGACCTGGATTCAAATCCATATCGGTTTGTTGATGCCGCATCGAGCGGATTTCTATCATTTGGCTTCTCTACCCGAGAGGATACTAGCAACCATTCTGGATGCCTTTTGGGGTAGGTTTTATCATATGTTGCAAGATGCAACTCTACATAGCGTAGATCATGGGAGCTAAAAATGGCGGCAATTTGAAGAGAATTTGTAAAGACAAGCATATCCAAATTATTGCACTTGTGAATAAATGGTGACTGGCTGGCCACTCTTTGAACCATGTCAGATGATGTATCATTTTCCCCATCTCGGAAGTTACGGTATTTGGATATCTCGAATGACTGGGCACAGGCAGTCCTTCGAAAGCCCATCTCATGCCGTGTCACCACTTGCCTCTTGCCTGCCGAGACCACACCAGTACTTGCACTTTTCTGCACTTCCTGCTTTACTTTCAAGTCAGACATGCATGATGTGCTGTTAAACTCGATCCATAGCTTTACGCGGGCGTTTCTATATTTGCAGATGGACTATCAAACCTTGTACAGCTACACATCATTGGAATTTGAAGTTACAATTCTCTGTTCCTCGGAAAGATAGGCCTGCGTTTCTTGGCCTAGTATTTGGAGGCCTCCTAAGTCCTTGGTGTCACTGTAGCTGACATCTTTTGGTCCTCGCCTGCGTTTGATCTTCAATGCTGTGCGCAAGGCCGCTCGTCTCGATACCAAATGAATAGTTCTACTGTCATGACCGAAAGGATTCCTTGCATTTGTGTAAGATGATCTGCATATGCCGTAATGCAAGACAAGGCTAGATAGAAAAGTAGTAAACTCTCATCGGTTCTAGTATGAGTATGATGGATTGGTTATATAATCTCTTGATATATCAGTATGCTAACCCCTTATGGTCATGAGTGAAACTACAGAAGGCCTCAGTATTACTCAAAATCCCAGCCCAATCACACCACAGATTCCAACGCCGAGGGGACTCCAGATGACATATCAAAGCCATGTGTGTCCCCATTGCCCATACTCATCTGCTGATATAGCGCAGGTTGCACTTTGATGAAGCTAGAAATGGTCTTCTTAACCTCTTCTCCTCCCAATACACATTCATCACGTTCCTGGTTTGGCAGCGACAGCATTTCTTTTGGTAGGCCGATGATAGCCCCTTCCTTGGGAGGGGGGCTACTGTGCTTGTAGCCTGCCTCCACACTGCTACATCGATAGTTTGGAAAGCCTCCAAGAACAAGTCCTGGATCAAATGATATGAGCACAAGAGGCCTCAAGTGCCCAGTGGCCATGTGGGTTGGTGAATAAACAAGTGTTCGCTCATCCATACTCCATTGAATTCCTTTGATCGGTTGGACGGGGTTGAGGACACCGTTAAGTTGTGCCAGTACACCATCATTACGATACGGGTGCTCATCCCGTGGCCAAGTATTAGCGGGTGATCCATCTGTCTTGGGTCGTACTCTGAGTTGCAGTGCCAAGTCTGGGCCACAGGCCTCAGTAACAAGATCGACGAATGAGTCGCAAGATGGGTTGTATGAACGGACAAAACACTCTTGAAGGGTGTACATTTTAGTATCTCCCGAGCCATCGCCAACGTGAACGTCCTTGCGTAGACGTTCTTCGACATGATCTCCGCTGTTCCAATCCTCTTCAGCAGGGCTTCCTGCCATGGATTCAGGTGGTGTTGGAAGAAGAGGTTCTGATGATTGATTGGCCCGTTGCTGGCCAAACTGAAGCTCCTTTCTATAACACGTCCTCTGACTGCCCGCGTTTCCAGAACACCACTCTTTTCGTATCTCGACAATGGATAGCTTTCCTGTTGTCTCGCTTTTGCTGAGCTGTAAAGAAGTCCAGCGCTCATCTACCAGTCCCTCCGAATCATGACGACGCCATAGGTCACGCATGAGAGGCTTCTCGCTTCTTTCATGCACTGCATCATCTACAGGGAATCGCAGAACCTGGTAGAAGTTGTTGCGTGCGCCATTGTCTGTCTGTGTTTTCACTGTATTCGAAACACAATAAAGCTGGCCATCAAATATTTCAAAACAGGCGTCGGAACCTATGTTTGCTCCTTCAAAGTCCCACAAAATGAGCTGCGAATCTGACCATTTGCGTGTATGGATATTGAGGCACTGGAGACCCCATCTGTAGGAGCCGTCGAGTGTTGTGTGTGATCTTGAGCCCCAAAACAGATAGTTCTTGTCGTTACGTACAAAGAGTGGATATCTTGAGCATGGCCTTTGTACTACAACCCAACTGGGTCTTTCTTTCACCTCAAATATGATGAGCCAGCTGCATGTGGTCAGATCTTCCAGGACTTGGGTGACGAGACATGACAAGACTCCTTCGGCGTAGTAAAGAGGCTCAACTGTGTGCGGTCTAAGATGATCATAATCTCGAACTGCGAGTTTGAGGAGCAGTGGCACGTCAACCGTTAATTCTGTCGTAGGCGTCTGTTGAAGCGTGTTGAGAATACGCAGATGCTTGTTGCCAATGGTGTAGCACAAGTGGCCATTGGTATAGATGAAGTGATCTGTCATTGCCACTATAACAGCCATCCACGGCTCAGCAGCACTAACAGCCATTCGACGCTTAACCAGCTTACGAAATGCCCTTGGGAAATCACCATTTGACTGCGCCTGCTGAGCTTCTGCGGAGTATGGGGCTTTCTTATGCTCTCGTCAGCGGACTAGCTCACATAGTAAGATGGGACATGGAAAGACATGACAAACCTCGAGCGCAAGTCGACACATTCGTCTATCGTATAGAATGCAGCTGAGGAAGCGGCAGCTTAATGCCATATTGAAGACATCTTCAACATCGAGTAACTCAACGAGGAGAGAGACAATCTCGACAGGCAATTTTAGAAGACTCATGACGAAGCTGTAGACAAGGAAAGGAGACGTGGTTTGGCAGAGTATCGCGCAATCATATTCACCAAAGAATTGGAGGCTGATTTTTGTCGAGCATGATGCTATTCCGAAAGGCCAAGGGCACTATTAAACCTTCTCCGGGGAGGGAGGGCGAGCAGAGCCTCAAAGTCAAACTCGCGGAGCCTTGTCTCGTAGCGGCACCCCGCGGGAGCACGCAATCAAACAAGACCGCCCCATGTCTCTGTTTGGTTTGAACTAGCCAGAAGAGCAATCAGGTTGTTTTGGAAATTGGGCAGCACTAGGTTTTTATGAGGCTCTTCCGTCGATGCAGAAAGCTAAGCAGCGTGCGGCCGCGTGAGAATCTGACAGGTATAGAGAACAATCATCATTCTTACAAAGTCTGTGTTTAGTACCTACCTACTAAGGCAGCATCTTCAAATCATGGGACTATCGAGTTGGTGTAAGAATCAAGAACAGGCTAGGGTTACGCATGTTGCACCTGCCCATTCCATTGCTCCATGTTGAAGCAGCTGTGGGGAGGGTTGGTAGCTGGGTAGCTCCTTCCCAGGACTTCGTCCAAGATCCTGTGCTACTGGATTCATTGCTGTTGCCTTGTACGAGATATAGCTCCTTCAGTTGGCTCACATTTGTTTTGACCAGGCTACGGTGCCCTGGTATTCTCTTTATGGACTTAAGCAAATTGGCCAATTGAATGATGCAGGCTGGGGAGCTTCCATGTCGCAGTACTGGAAAATGGTGGTGTGCATGTAAGCTACGCCGTGGGGTTTGTTGAGATCCCGATAGATCCCCGCATTTTGAGCCGCATCAAAGTCTGGTTCACACGCCTTTCAATGAAATCAGGCTCCGAGCCTGACCGCTTTACTGTACTAGCTTGGTGCTTGGTGGAGGTTAAGCAAGCATGTTGTGTTGCTCGCATAGGATCGTTTCTCTAAATGGAAATGAGATGGACACTCATACCTACTTATGCAGACTGATCAGCCGTTATTGACAAATAAGGCCATCTAGGACTTCACCAAGATAACGTCGGTTAGAATAATAGTACTAATTGTATAATCTGCTTCCGGCAAGCAAAAACCTTATCCATAACGCCAGAAATGCCCCATCTCTTTAGCCACACAGGCTTCTTGTATCTCCAGAATTGAAGGGATTTAGGTTCTCCTTCCAGGGCCTCGAGCGAGCGGGATGATTTGTCGCCCCGTCTATCCCACTTGGTCTTCTATGCTTCGCTACACATCATGCGCCATACCCCCCGTAAGATCCATCCATGCGATGTAGCCCCTTCGAATTTATGAGCATCTATCGTGAGCGGGTTGTGATGAGATGGTTTGCTTCATGCTATGGTATCGAGGTGGTAAAAATGGTATCGCAGTTTCAGTTATCGCCATGTTCAATGTAACGAGGGTCCTTTCAACTGTTGAGTTGAACGTAATTGCCTTTCATCCGTTAGTTCAGGGGCCAAAATTGTCGGATATTTAGACACCTACCTGGGAACTGGCCCTCTTTGCCTTGCAGACGTCCAACCCACCACTCGTTTTCGTTCTGCGTTCTTGTAACGATCTCAATAACGTCACCGGTTCGGAAACTTAGATCACCCTCGGCTTGCGCAGCATAATCGTAGAGAGCCGTGACAGTCTCCACTCCCGGGGCCGTTAAGCGCATAGGCTTGGGCTTGGGCTTGGGTGGCGGGGGCTTCTTCTTGCCAGCAGCAATGGCTGCCAAACCTGCATTGGCTCCTGTTGGGGGAGTGTAAGGAGGGGGAGCCGCCGAGCCGTTCGCAGTCGAGGCTGGGCGTTGCCAGCCGCCGATTTTGGGACTGGTAACAGTGCTGCTTGAAGGCTTGGAGTCTTCGCCGCCCTGTGTGAGGAGGGCGGGCTGCTTGGGGCCTTCGAGGGCGGGCTTTGCTCCGTACCGTACAGGTCGTGGGCGACCAGTCGTCTTGAAGCGGCAGATGGACAGCGCTTCAGTTTGCTCCTGAATATCACCACGCTTCTCATGGAAAGCGTCCTCGATATCGAGTGTCAGATCAAAGTAACCAATATCGCAGTTTTGCATCTTCTCGTGTAGAGTGTAGAAGATGTTAAGCTGCATGTAGTAAAACGACTGGAACAGAGGCTGGATGAATTCGCGCTCGAGTTGGAAAAGCTTCGGCAGCTCATCCTTAAGGAGATCGTTAAAGTAATTAAACTCCTGGGTGGCTTGCTCGACATCTCCCTCGGCCTTCCACATTGCCTTTTCGTCCTTAGCAGTGCGCTCTTTCTTGTCCTGTAGCTTCTTGAGGGCTGTGCGGTGTCGGTCGTAATCCAGTCGCTTATGTTCACGCTTGAGGGCAGTCTTGCGTATAACCTTGATGACGTCGAGCAATTCGTTGGCGGGACGGATAATCCTAGACTCTATCATCTCCAACTCAGGAGCCAACGTTTCTTGCAAGTCCTTGACGACGGCTTCATATTCTTCGCAGGCACGGATACCTTCGGGGTTTCCTTCGAACTTTATCGAGTCGGGATCAGACATGCGACCCGAGATTGGCTTGTAGACTTCAGTCATGGCCTGACTGAACTCGATCTGATGTGAGAGCATGCCATTGATGGACTCGAAGTACTTTTTGGACTCATCGTGGAGCTTTTTGGTCTCAGTCTCGAGCTCCTGGAAGCGTCGTTCGGCATCGATATAGACAGCATCTTTGGTATGTTCGCCGATGTTAAACTTTGATTTAAATTGTTGCGGCGCCTGGAAGAGCAAGAGGTGTCAGTACTTTGTTCGGCGTATTTGATGATCCTGACGTGTCTCGGCTATTCAGTCGCGCGCGAGAATGTCGTTTCGTGCGCGCCAGACAAGTTGCAAATCCAACGACAAACAAGTGAGGGGCACGGCTTACCCGGGTGAGGCTCTTTTGAAAGCCTTTGAAGCTCATGGTGAGAGCACGGCAATAGTTATTGTGCTATAGATGTAGTACCAAGAGCGGAGTCGATATGCTGGTGGAAGAGGAGTCGAGATCGCGAAAACCCTCAGTTCGCGAGGCCGCCAAAGTTGGACGAGAAGGTAACTTATCCAGGTCAATTAAAGACAATGACTTGAGTCGTGCAACGGTGACGTCCACTTGTGTGGCTGTGTTTTAGCTCCTAGGTCGTCTTGTCCGTTTTTTGCTGCCCAGCCTGCTATGCCTTGTTGCCAAGACTGCCGGATACCGATGGAACTGTGGCTATCAGGTGGTTGAACAAATAAACGAGACACCTAATAAGGGAGAGTGGTTTGAGGTGTTACAGTAAACATGATTAGATTAGCGTTTCTACTTTTCGAAACTCGTGTCACTGAGTGTGTCCTTTCTCTGAACGCTGATCTATTGGGTTTCAAGATGATTGTGCAAAAGATGGAAGCTTTTGACTGATGCTGCCCACAGGCGACTCTGTGCAGTACTGTGAAGTAATAAGTGCGGTAGCCACACTGCGTCATGATAGTTGCGTCACTGAATAGGTAGGTAGCTTCCAGGGATCAATCTCACTCAGGCCGCTCACTGCCCACCAGACATCTTCTCTGGAGCATGGGCTTACATATTGTGAGCATAAAAGAACATGATAGCGAGCAAAGAGGACGATGCACAAAATATCCACGGCCTAGGACCACTGCTTTTGTTATACCTAAAGCATAAAGGTTTGAAGCCCCAGAAAGGGCTTTCGAAGGAGGAAGCCTAAAGCCAAGGGTACCTAAATCCATGTAGAATAACATTTTTATTATGCTTGCAAACTCAACCTCAGCAGGACAATAAAATTCCATCCTTCAAATTGAGCATTTTACAGCTCCTCGCCACGACAAATTGATGACATTTCCATCTCCTTCTCTTCTCCTCACCCAACGGCTCGGTTTGCCGTCCGCCGCAACCTAAGGCCTAAAGAGGAATCCCCGGCTTTTTAAGCGAATCACCGTATAGAATTCGCCGGAGGCTTATCACCGAGTGCCGAGCCGACCATGCTAATGACAAATTCTGGATATGGAGCTCAAAAGTCTCCACCAGATTTCACTTCTTCTTCTTCTCTGCTCCCACTGGCTTCGCTCGACGTTCTTTCATCGTCCTTGCAACTGCCAGGAATTCAGGAATTGATTTCCGTCCATCATGTCTTCTAAAATCGCATCCTGCGCCCTGCGCTCGGCAGGCCGAGTCAGCTTGAGCTCAGGCTCTCGCGTTACTGTAGCCCCTCTGCGAGGCATGGCTCGCGCAGCTGCTGTGGCGAGGCGAACATCACGACGAGGATACGTTTCCGAGACCAAGAGGGATAACGCTCAGGTTGAGACGGCCATTAAGCTTGATAAGAAGGCCTTTGCCGATATTCCCCCTCCTGATACTCCCTCTAATGCCAAAGTCAGCCCAATGGCTGGTAAGTGCATATTTTCAGTTTTCGCGGCATAGCGACATTTTTTATACAGACACTGATTTCTCCATCTAGAGGTCTTGAAGCAAGCGGCAGTCATGGAAGAGGGCCAGCGCCCTATTTACCTCGATATGCAGGCTACCACACCTGTCGATCCTCGAGTCCTCGATGCTATGATGCCCTTCTACGTCGGCGTCTACGGCAACCCTCATTCGCGGACACATGCCTACGGCTGGGAGAGTGAGAAGGCTGTGGAGGATGCGCGTGAGCACATCGCTAACCTTATCGGCGCTGACTCGAAAGAGATCATCTTCACCAGCGGTGCAACCGAAAGTAACAACATGAGCATCAAGGGAGTCGCCCGTTTCTTCGGCCGTTCTGGCAAGAAGAAGCACATCATCACAACACAGACTGAGCACAAGTGTGTACTCGATAGCTGCCGTCACCTTCAGGACGAGGGTTTCGATGTAACATATCTGCCTGTTCAGAACAATGGTCTTATCAAGATGGAAGACCTCGAGGCTGCCATCCGACCCGATACCGCTCTTGTCAGTGTCATGACTGTCAATAACGAGATTGGTGTTATCCAGCCCATCGAGCAGATCGGCAAGCTGTGTCGATCAAAGAAGATCTTCTTCCATACTGATGCTGCCCAGGCTGTTGGCAAGATTCCCCTCGACGTCAATGCCATGAACATTGACTTAATGTCGATTTCATCGCATAAGATTTACGGTCCCAAGGGTATTGGCGCCTGTTATGTTCGAAGACGTCCTAGAGTTAGACTGGATCCTCTTATTACTGGTGGTGGTCAGGAAAGAGGTCTTCGAAGTGGAACTCTTGCTCCGTCACTCGTTGCTGGTTTTGGCGAAGCTTGCCGCATCGCCAAGGAGGAGATGTCTGTGAGTACTACCTTGTTCCTTTCTACGTTCCCTTGTTTTATATGATGAGTTGCTCTACACATGCATGGCTTTCTGAATGGCCCGTGACAAGGCCGGCCGTGTTGATCGAAGCTTCTGTCTGATTTATTACATCACTTCAACATTGTGTCTTCTCATGTTTTTTATAAACAAGACGCTGACCAATCTATAGTATGATACAAACCGTATCAAGTACCTTTCAGACCGTCTGCTCAACGGCCTCCTGACCATGGAGCATACAACACAGAATGGAGCCCCCGATTCATTCTATCCTGGCTGCGTTAACGTCTCTTTTGCTTACGTCGAGGGAGAATCGCTCCTGATGGCTCTCAAGGATATTGCTTTGTCCTCGGGCAGTGCTTGTACCTCTGCCTCGCTAGAGCCTAGCTACGTCTTGCGTGCTCTTGGCAACAGTGACGAGAGCGCTCACAGCAGTATCCGATTCGGTATCGGTCGCTTCACAACCGAGGCGGAGATTGATTACGTCCTGAAGGCGGTACAAGAGCGGGTTACCTTCTTGCGAGAGCTGAGCCCTCTATGGGAGCTCGTACAGGAGGGTATTGACCTCGATACCATTCAGTGGAGCCAACATTAGGCCATCCTGTAATGAAGATGATGACTATTACGCTTACCCCACCTTGTTCTGGCCAGTGTCAGGCATGGGATGTATATCAAGGACGTTAATGACGATGGCCGGCTGCAGCGAGGCTCAGCCGTGTCTGTATAGCATACTGTAATATCAGAGATACCTCTTTCTTTTAAATTTTGAGGATGAACATAAGGAGTCATTGGTCAGAGGAATTTGCAATTTCTGGGTTTCTGGTTCAAAAGGCGGACAAACAGGCGCCTATTTCACATGTCCCAAGCACTGGGAACGTGCTTTGCCTATTGGAAACAAATGATCCGAGTTGAGATCAAAGACTAGTAGCACAAAATGAGACACGACCATTCATTATGGCACAGATTCGATAATAAATATTCCAGGGCATGACGTGATATTTCTGTCTGTCTGTAACCCTCCATCTTGGTTCATCTTTAACACCCACAGGCAGCGAGCATCATATGCCGCCAAGAAACTCTTTTATAATGGCGATGTGCTTCAACTACCATCTCGATCCCGCCGTCAGATGTCCCATGGTGACGATCCGATACCTATCATTGCGTTGTCCATTCGTTTCTAGATCACAAAGGTGTTGCCCCAACATCCCTGGAGTAAACATAGAATCACAAGTGGCCGGCATTGCAAGCAGCTAGGCATCACCGCAAATAGCTATTCTTTCTAGAAGCTGGAGTGGAATGCAAGCAGACGCCTGTGCTGCCACGATAAGTCCTTACACAGCGCGAACAGCAAACTACCAACCAAATCAACGACTAGTTTCCGATACTCGAACGTCGGCAGAGCCGTCAGAGTGTCAGATGAATTAGCCGCCCAGAGTATAAGAGCCGAAATAATTTGGTCACTATGCGAGCTTAGCCTGACTTTTAGGCTACATTATTTTGATGATTTAAATCTTTGGGGACGTTTGTTCTGTTGCACACCTGAGAGTCACCACAAATTAGAATCAAATGTAAAGATGTATAGTGTTTATTAGGACTATCAATCAGTGGGATCTCCTGGATCCGTCTAGGTCAACCGTGGGGTATCATGTTTCGTCATCTCTCATGTTCCACCTAAACTGCTTTAATCGCGACGCTCAGCCTCGGCCTGCTTCTGAACATCGTGCTCAACACCACGCTGGCGGGTCTTGCCCTCGGCACGGAGCTCGTCGTAGTGAGCCTCCTTCTCCTTGTCACCAGTAAGGTTGGAGACGGCACCTCCGACAGTGCCTTGAACGCGCTCACCAATGCCGGATCCCAAGTCGCTGAGCTGACCCTTGGCCTCCTGGTTGCGTCCCTCGAGGTTCTGCTCACGGCCTTGCTGTTTCAAGCTCTATTATTGTGAAACGTTAGGAATGATCAGGATCAATATAGAATTCGTTGGCTTACCTCGTTGCCGATAAGACCTCCAATGGTCTCCTTAGCGGATCCAGCAGTCTGGTTCCAGGAACCCTCGCTACGGTTGGGGTCATCCTTGGCGGCGGCGCCAGAGCCAGAGATGGTGGCACCGGGAAGCTTAGCGGTAGCGTGAGAAGCATCGTGTTCGGCCTCGGCCTTCTCCTTCTTGAGGTCACCAGCAGCCTGGTCGCTTGTGTTGCCGGTGAGACTGCCAATAGCGTTCTGGACAGCACCGGTGGTGGAGTCGACGAAGGACTTGAGAGTGGAAGGCTGGGGCTGGTCAGACATTTTGAAAGGTGTTTTTGTGGTTGGTTTGTGTGTAGGTTGAAAGTGTTGATAGTGTTTTGGTTTGATTCAGGGTGATGTTGATAGATGGAAGACTGAAGTTGGGCAGAAGAGAGGGGAGAGGGAGGCTTTATAATGACTGTAAGGAAGTCCATCGTGACAGGAAGGAAGCATTCACTGACAAGGCAGCCGCGAGCCGCAAGGGAATCGCGATGCAAGTGATGTCATAATCTTCAGCGCTCTTCTCTCAGTGACACTGACGCGCGAGTGCGGGCAGCTGCCAGCTGCGTATGACGTCAACGTCACTCAATAGGTAAGAAGCACCCCTCCACCAACGCCACGAAACAAGCGCCGGAAACCGCATTCGTCCCAAAGGGGCATCAGGCTATCAGACTGTAACAGGATGGTCAAGAGCATAACACGATGAGTAGGTAGGTCATTCGTGTTTGTTATTCTGAAACTCACAAGATGAAGAATCGAGTTATGTTTAGGCTATAAAGTAGAAGTAACATGATTACAAATATACGTCGAGGCATAATGCTGTCTTTCTATGAGTGTGTAAGTACGAAGTTACGGGTTCGTAGATTGGATGTTAGGTATGGATTGCGTGCTCTCGTGAAAGTATGACTCCCTACCTGTCGAGAATCTTTAGCCTAGGTACATGATGGCAAAAATGTCACCCTTAGGCTTACGAGACGTGGGTATCTAAGCAAGTTTATCTTTCATGCTCTTTGTAGCTAATCTTCCTAATATCCTGACGCTCTCCAAGCACTTCTCGATCTGATCTTGAACCAGATGTTGGGCAGCTCACTCCCAGCAAATGATGGTAGCGTCTTCTACATAAGCCAGATGTCGAAAGACTGGCTGTATCGTCCAATGGACACTGCCGATCAGCTTCTCCCGGTGATATAGTCAAGGCATCCTCTTGGCATGAGGGATCGATGTGGTTCTCTATCTACCTTCAACTTCATCCTCCACGTATTGAATGACAGTGCGTATTGCAGCTCATGGTCTCTGGTCTATCGGCCTTTGTGATTGGTATCTAGTTCATAATGCTCAGGGGCTGAGGAGTTCCATTCTTACCCAGAGTTGGTAGCTGCGATATCATCACTGGCACTAAGCCTCTTTGCTGTTGTTATCTGGCAGGGGACGACGTATCGACTTCTAGACAGCTTCTCAGACAAGTTCTTCTACCATGGCAATTCTGTCCCTAGGCGGCACAATGGGTGAAAGATGTCAATTTATAAATAGCCACCGGACCGACAAAGCTCAAACAAAGCTCGACCGCCCTGGCCGAAACAGCAAAAATACTCTCTTTAGAAGTTGTTATACTCGTAGACATATTGTAGCGACGGACCTAGTGAACAGGCTAGCTGTTTCTGCAAATCATCAGCACCTCTTAGCATGCGCCAATACTCTCACTGACATCATCTGCGTTGCGTTTGTAGGCTTTCAATCCGAGTATGATGAATGAGTTTCCCCAAGCCTCCTTGCGGAAGAGAGCTTGCGAATTTGTTCAACATCCTAAATATGAAGAAACATCGCTCCTGCCAGCAGCCAGGTAGACGCAAGGTCATTTGAAGTATGCAATCCCAGTGTAGAGATGGTAACCCCATCAACTGCGTTGATTAACGAACACCGGGGTCTCTGAACGAAGTAGCCGACAGCATATTCTTCTCGCAATATCCGTCCTTGAAAGAAATCCACGTTAAGAGTGTCGGGGCTCGCAATATGACAGAGTGTGTCATATTAATAGTGAGACTTGTATATATCTAAATATATTATTGAAACTCAACTTGCTAGGAAAGTGAATGAATTGTATTGTATACCTGGTAGAAGAAAAAACTCTTCTCTCGCTCGACAAGAGATAGAGTTGCAAAACAAGACATTATAAGCTTTTGGTACAATTGGCAGCTAGATATGTACCAGATTTGCATAAAACAATCACATGTAAAAGTAAAATCATTTGGTCACGTAAGCGAGTGCAAAGTTTAATAGAAAATACTTCATTAATATTCATTAAAGAAATGTTGCTATACATATCCATTAACTGTCATTAATCCCATTTCCCCCCATTTACAGGCCACGGTGATGCTCCTGGTTGACGCTGCTGTGTCGACGGCTGTGGTCAGACTCAGGGTTGTCGTGAGCAATCTCAGTAGGAACATGCTTCTGCATAATAGAAGGGGGAACCTGAGTAGCGTCGGTGGGGTCTCGGCCAGAAAAGTCGCTGTGATGTCGATGGTGAGAAATAGGTTTCATTCGAGGTTGTCGAGGGAGACTTACGAAGTCTCGAAGGTCTTCTCCTTTCCGACGGTCTTGCTGCCGTCAAGGTTGGAGTCGACACGAGGGTCGGCCTTGTTGAGCATGTCAGACTTGTGAGGACCAGCAGTCTTGGGAGCAGGTCCGGGGTTGTTGGTGCCGTAGGCAGTGTTGTCTCCCATGTGGTGGGCACCAGAGTTGGTACCGCTCAGGCCAGAGGAGTGAGTGCCAGTGGGGCCGTGAGCACCGGCGCCGTGGCTGGACAGGCCAGAGGTTCCAGTAGTGGTCTGGTTGTAGGTGCTGCCACCAAGACCACCAGCGCGGCGAGAGCTGTCGAGGTCAGAGTCGACACGGGGGTCAGCAGCGTTAGCAGCGCGGCTGCTGTGGGGGCCGGCAGTTCCCTCGGGGAGGCCGGAGGAGTGAGTACCGGTCATGCCGCCAGTGGAGCCAAGTCCGGTAGAGTGTCCGGGCATGTTCTCGGAGTGAGTACCGTGCATGCCGGTGCCGGTCATACCAGCAGTGCGTCCGGGCATGTTCTCAGAGTGAGTGCCGGTAGAGCCAATGCCACCAGCGGTGTGGTGGCCGGTAGAGCCAAGACCACCAGTGGTTCCAGTAGCACCAGTGCGTCGGGAGCTGTCGAGGTCAGAGTCGACACGGGGGTCGGCAGCGTTGGCAGCACGGCTGCTGTGAGGGCCGGCAGTTCCCTCAGGAAGGCCAGAAGAGTGAGTGCCGGTAGAGCCAATGCCACCAGCGGTGTGGTGGCCAGTTGAGCCAAGACCTCCAGTGGTTCCAGTAGCACCAGTGCGTCGAGAGCTGTCGAGGTCAGAGTCAACTCGGGGGTCGGCAGCGTTGGCAGCACGGCTGCTGTGGGGGCCGGCGGTACCCTCAGGGACACCGGAAGTGCGAGAGTCGTGGGTGCCAGCGGTGTGAGTGCCAGTGGTGTGAGAGCCAGTGGTGGTAGAGTCGTGGTGCTTATCCTTGTCGGAGTGGATAGCGTCCTTGACCTTGTTGATGAGACCAGACATGATGATAGTTGTTTATGGTGTAGTTGTTGTAAAAGTGTTTGGGTATCTTGTAGATGGATGAAGGTAGTTGAGCTGAAAGTTCAGATGCTTGTGGGTATCTTGAAAGTTGTTGTTGTTGTTTATGATGAGGAGGAAAAGATTACTTCGAGGTGGGATGTCTTGTATCTTATATAGTTGAGGAGAGGCATCCCGGAGCTTGCATCTCGATGTCTTCATCAGCAACAAACTGGGCAGAAGGCTTGATTCGCAAACCCCCAAGGCCAAACACAAGCTCTTGCCGTACTCTCGTCTCCCAAGGCCAAGAGACACCTCATTTTGCGTCATAGCATATTACCCCGATCGTTGGAGAAGTCTGAGCTCTGGCTTCAAGCTTCTGACCGTGGACGGCGATTGGTTGTTGGAGATGGCATATCAGCCAGGACAATCTAGCGTCATGCCACGCGAGAAATGACGTTGACGATTTGTAGGGCAGAATGTATCAAGTATCCATGCGAAGAGGAACAAGCACCGAGCCCTGCTCTTCCAGCAGCGCCAAGGTTGCTGTTGTGGAGCAGGAGACGGGATTGTAAGAGAGATGACGAGGAGGCTCCGTGGCTGGAAGAGAGATCTACAGAGGGGAGTGATGTGTGGCGAGTGGCCCGTTGCGTATTGTGGCCCAGGTGGCGTCAGCTACCCTGGAAGATGACAAAAAATGCAAGATTCAGAGGTTCTCTAGCGCCGATTATAGTGAGAGCTAGGTCCATGTTTTCTGTCAGTACAGGGCTGTCCCCCGCTAATTTCCAGTTCCGAAACCAAACTACCCCGCGCTTGTAGAGTTCAAAGTTGGCAACCTACTTCCGTACCTCGTCTTTCAGCCATCAATCCATTCTTCCAAGCTCCACCAGCCACTTTTGGATCCGATCCAAACCAAGGCAGTGAGGTTAAAATGACGCCAAGATAGTGGCCGTTTTTTCCGACCCAGCATCCATGTCCATGCTCTGCCAGGCCAGGCCATGCCCGGATAGGAGACAAAGAAGGGAAAGGACATGATAGCGGCTTATGACAGCATTTTCATTACAGCCGCGGGCCAAGACATGCTGAGGTCGTTCTAGACCTGTGTAGTACGGGAGAGAAAGCAGGGTCACGAGGTCTCACAGAGGCGGAAAATATTGCACTCCCCTGTAAGAGATGCGCAAAGCTACTGTACTATGAGTTACTGTACCTTAGGTACCTACTGTCGACGCGTAAGACTGCCCCTGCCCCTGCGCCGGCAAACAGGAAGCGGCTTGTTCTGGTCTCAATCGTAGCCGTAGATCTCGATGATCATGGGAACAAGACGGATTTCTGTATGATAGTCAGGTCAGAAGCTGATCAGACCAAGTTGGGCCAGGTTTGAGAAGCGTGATCAAGTCTCACTCATGGCAGGCAGAGTACAGTACAGACCGCTCAAGTCTAGTTTAGCTACATATCCGTACAGTAGTTCACTTCATCGTCAGCACGGCATGAATGGGAATCTTGGTTTTTCTGGTTCTAATGAATAGCGTGGAATGATGGGCATTTGGTAAACCGAATTTGATTCCGGTCCCGTTATACTTTGCAGATCATGACATTGAGCCCCGTTGTTTCATGTTGGAGATATGCTTTATTCGTAGGCATGACGTCGTCCTAGACAACTTAAGAGAGGTTTCAGCATTACAAGTTTCCAATCTCATTCGTGTTGCGGTTCTGGAGTTGAAAGGAAATACCCACGGTCGATCGATTGGCGAGATAAATATAGTAAACATTCAAGACACGCATAGCAACAAGTGTACAGTATCCGTATGTAGTTTACTTAACATGTATCCATTAATTTAGGCAAAGGCTAGACTAAAACGAGTACAGTAGTCATGACAATTATTCGTATCAAACCCTTGGTATCCTAATCCTAACCCTACTCCAGTCCAACCCAGTCCAATCCAATCCGCGTTGCTCAACGCCTAGTTCCGACTCAAACAGAAATGCCTAAGACTAACAAAAGAGAGAGAAAAACAAGGAAATCGTCCATCATATTGTGCATTAGTTCCCACCCAGGCACGGCATTTCGGAATGTTTCACGCAATCCAATCATGTTGCCGGGACCAACAAGTAGCCAGCCTAACTCAGATCACCACTAACTTAGTGTTTTGGAAAGTTCTTCAGCGGGCACGAAAAGCTTTAGTCAGACAGACCAAACTACTGCAATGTAGTCAGACTTGGGTGTGTCTTGTCTGGTCAGCTGTCGTGCTTAGTCCAACACTTGAGTAAGACTTAAGTTGGTTAGACTTAAACTCTGCTGCGGAACCAAGGACCTCGGCGACGGTTGTGGTGGGCTTCCTCAGCTCTTCGTGCGGTGCGCTCTCGCTTTCTAACCCAGAAGAAGCCGACAATGGCAGACACGAGCCACAGGAGAGCTGAAAGAAAGCTGAAGGCGATGACAGCCTTGGTCTTTCCACACTGGTCTCCATGCACTGGGTGGACGTTGTCCCAGTCAAAGACACGGCCACAGGATGTTCCAACAAGCTATTGAATGCCGTTAGTGCATGCTCAACTGCCGAAACCGCATAGTACATTATATGCAGAAATCAAGATTGTAACTTACATCGACGAGAAGGCCAAAGACAATCCACCAGTTGATGGACATGAAGATATCCAGAGGCCAGTGGACAAATGTGCTCGAGAAGGGGATCAGGAGCAATAAGGAGAACAATATGCCCAGCGCGGCAACGACCTCGGTGTAGATGAAGCGGCCGAGTTGCCATGAGCTTGCGCCACGGGCATTGTGAAGATATTCGCCGTTGACACCAGCGACGATGGCTGCAAAGACCAGCTCTGCTACGCGCAGGATTAAGCTGACAACACGGTCGAGAGCCATGGCTAGCGATGCAGCTTTATTGGTTGTTGATTATTGTGAAGTGATGTGTGGTTCTTGGCCTGATATTATTGAGGATGCTGTCTTTCCACATTCAAACTGCCCAGGAATCATGCTGGTTATTTATCACCAACTCCCAATACAACTTGTGAGCCTCTACGCCACATGACAATGACGACCTTCTCTCAGCAAAACCCCCAGATGAAGCCTGTTTGAGACGGTTGTCTTGGCTTTGAAGCTCTTTGACACGTCTACCGTGGCTCATGACAGGTCATCAGTGCAATAAATTGCCAGATGAGGTCATACGGACCAGGTCTCAGTGTAAGGTGTGGTGAGTAGAAACAACTGCCATTCGGCAGATTCACATTGCATTGCCGTCCAAGACAAGGACCCTTCACTGCGGTCTGAAACATACAAAATCATGTCGCAAGCCAAGGAGTATGATCTAGATGACTGGACAATTAAGTGTCTTTGGTCCGGCTTGGGAGAATCATAGCGGCAGATGCCGAGATGCCGACTTCGATGGCAGTCCTTCATGCCACGCACCTTTGCCAAGTAGACTACCCTTGAGCCTCTTACATCGTCCAAGGCTTTTGACTTACAGCACTGGTCATTTCTTGAGCAAAACCAGAATTTTGCTAACTTGACAAAACTTTGACGTTTTCATTTACCTTAGTAGTTTCATGGTGATTCTCTAGAGTCTAGGCTGACGACGAAACTATCATGGCTATCAGAGAGTTTGCAGTAAATCGGTCAAAGGCAGCAGCGCTCAGGCATACAACGATCAGTAAACTGCGAATGATGCAACAATGTACAAACTTAACGGAAAGCTTGCTTTTTCTTACAAACCTGGATGATTTGTTGTTCATGACGAGGTGACACTGAAGGTAAACTTTCATGCATGGCATGTTGTTGTAGCATCGAGTGTCAGAGCAACTGTTGGGTGCAGTACCAAATGAAAAGAAAATTGTGTTCTGAGTGTATCGCCTCGTGTTGGGTAGTATTGAAGAGCCTAACCAACTTTCTTATTTTCCTAGAAATATCAGCATTTTAATGGTACAAATCATACTTACACTAAACGATCGTCCGTCTATCCTACCCATGAAACGCTTTTGCTCAATATTTGCTTGCACTTCGCAAGCTAGGTACACAACAGAAACTCAACATTTGGCCATGCAACTACATTTCGAGATAGCAAATCGTATTAATGAAGCAAATTACCATATCAGTGTATCATTAACATCATATCGTGAAGAAAAAGTTTATACTATGCATACATCTAAGCATATGCCATAAAATGATTATTACCTAATCACATCAACTGATCCTACCCTAAACTTTGGTACCTCAAGATTGCAGCCTTACCAGGTATCACGACATGCCTCACTCAGCCGTCATCTGACAAAACTCGCCGGTCAACTCTTAACCTCCACCATGCCCTCGTTGTGATGTCTTCTCCCATTCCACAAGCTCTTTGGAGCGCCCAGATTCCACTGCACATCACTCACCCCGCTTCACCGACCACACCTTTCATCACCAGCATTCCACGCTTCAGCTACTTGGCTCTATTGATACCCAGGCTATCGACTTTTTTCAACTCGCCCTGTTCAAGCTTCCATTTTGAAGATGTCCAGCTGAGGAATCTGGCCGTGGGGTTGTTGGTTGATCTGTATCAGCCTAGTTTACCATGGAGGTTGACTGTAAACGATGGAGTGGGTTGGGACATTGCAGATACGTTCCTAAACTGCGTAAAGGAGGTAAGTAGAAACAAATCTTTAAATATACAAGAAACGGGTTTCCTAGACCCATATCAGCGCTTGGATGTTTTGTTCACCACAAGCTGACTCTCTCAGGCGGACTTCATCCGAAATGGTAACGCAAATCAAATCATGAAGATGTCCAAGGAAAACACCACTCAACTGTGGAACGCAGTCATAGATAATGACCACACTTCTTACAACCGCATCAACAGTCATCTTCTCAACGCACCAACAGCACTCAAACATGTCCCTGTCCGCATATATGTCCCTACCAGCGGACCAGAATCATCAGCAACGCATCCAGAGCATGCCACCTTTAAAGTCATTCAATCTCTCGTCACAGCGACTGGCTCAGACCGTCGCCCCAAGCTCCTAGGCCAAGCACTGAAGGAAGTGCTGCCGGGGCTGTTCCCAAGTAGCCGTGATCCTATTCTCGCAAAGGTAGTGATGCATGGAGCTGGTGTGCCGTTTGACGCACCTCTTGAGGAGTTGATGCGCGAAGCTGCCTACCCTGACGGATGGCTATGTCTAGTCGTTATTGTTTTGTGATGGGAACGGGCTCGTTATCATAGCAGGGCGTACGGATGGCGTTTAGCAGGAGGCTTTGTCCATTTATCAGTAGCATAAAGATCCTAGCCTACGAATTTCTCCTTGTCCCTTATTAGATCCTAACTTCGAGGTCGTATGGCAATCAATAGTTGACGTTGACATGTCTGACTGTCCAAGAATAAGGTCTTATGTTCTGTTCTAAGTAAATGTGATCTTCTTGCCCATGAGACTCTTATACGCGTCATCGACGGCCTTTCTCTTCCTTTGCTTCACTTCCTCATCTTCTTGTACTTCGTCCTCTTCGGCAACATCCTCAGGACCGGGCACTTGAGGCGCCCAAGCCCGGATCTGCCCGTCCATGTGAGAACTATAAACAGCTCCGATCGAGTTCCCACCACCCATGATAGGCCCAACGGGAAATCCAGTTCCGCCAGATGAACGCCAGGCCATACTCGTAATTCTATTTCTCCCCATCTCACTACCTCGTGGGCCTACAGGGTTGGTCACGCCTGGACTTCGGAGCCGCGTCACGATATTGCCATCGTGGAGATCAAGGACTAGAATCTCTTGGTCGTTTGGCCAAAACAAAAAGTTGTTTCCTGCCGAGAGATGAGTTGGGGTTACCAGAATGCTTGCCGTCTTTGCGTGCTGGTTCTGGATCAAAGAGCCAAAGCTTGCAAGAGTATTGGCCCCCGTAGCTGCGTCCCAGACGCGAATGCGACGGTCAAGGCCCGCTGATATGATATACTTTCCATCATCTGTCCATTGTAGACCGTTTACGGCGTCATCATGTGCCTGTGCAGAAGCACGAAAGTGTGGGATCTGATTAGAGTCCATGCCTGCCGCACTGAGATGCTTCATTTTGTGAACAATCCCCAGCGAATCTTCTTGATCCAATAATGCGACAACGCCTCCAGCCCGTCTTATATCCCATATACGAGCTTTTCCATCTGCATGTCCACTCACAAGAATGTGCTCATGACGTGGGCTCCATGCCGTTGATAATACAGGACCCCCATGAGCAACAAGAGCTTGTACCGCGGACCCGGACTTCAAATCCACGAGTCGAACTGCTGAGTTCTGCGTGGCGCATGCGACAATTAGATGGTCTGCTACAGGGCTTGTGGAATGCGAGTATATCGTTGCGTTGAGATCGAATGTGGCTGAAAGAGCACAGCGCTGTGTCGCCCAAAGCTTCAACTTCTTGTCGTAGGAACTCGAGAGGAAAGCGTCAGGGTCAAAAGGGTAGAAGGCAACATGCGTGATACCATGACTATGTCCGTGAGAGTTCTCATCCCTTGTAGACCTCGCGATACTACTCACGGGACGAAAAGTGTGTAGCTTGTGAGGGTTCCCGCCAGCTTCAATATCCCACACTTTGATGCCTCCTTCTGCACCACCTGACAGAAGGATACGGCCGTCAAATCTCTCTAAAGCGATGCTATTGACGCCTGCTCCATGAGCTCTGATGTTATGCGCACGCTCATCTACGCCTGCGGGATCGTGCTTTATTGTTCTCTCGCCATTGAAGCGATACTGAGGCGCTGGCGCAAATGAACG
Organism: Fusarium clavum; assembly: GCA_004367155.1. Taxonomy (NCBI): domain Eukaryota; kingdom Fungi; phylum Ascomycota; class Sordariomycetes; order Hypocreales; family Nectriaceae; genus Fusarium; species Fusarium clavum. The sequence continues at coordinate 11,708 of QGEC01000247.1, read as the reverse complement.
AAGGAGTTCAGAGGTTATAGAGCGACTGAAGTCTCGAGGGGCAAAGTCGCCCAATTCACGAGCAAGAAGATTGGACTGCATTCATTTGGGTTGTACAGCTGCTAGAAATTAAGGGAACAAAAGTCTAGGCACCAACGAGATAGGTAGGTACCAAGGTAATGGATGTACTGTAGTTGACACTGGAAGCTGATGATGTCAGCTGGAAGGCACGTCTCTCAAGGGACCACTTGCGCTATAGAACTTTTAGCACTGACCAGACCCCACAGTTAACAGTCTAAACTTTGCTTCTTCAAAAGCCTTAACTCAACATCATCAGAAAACTGAAGTGATAATTGGCCTTACTTATTCGTCAAGTCGACTTTGCTTTCGATTTTATGCTAAATTCACTCTTAGCGAAGACAACCTGCAAATAACGCTCATCCGTGCACTTAATGGGTGCATAAAAACAGTGACCTCCGAACTCCAGCCTCTATCTTGTCACGATACTATCTTCAATATGGATATTTCCAAGAAAAGCATGGGCATAACACCCACGTATGAAGGAGATTTATCCTCTGAAACGGATAGTCCAGCCCCTGGACAGGATTCAAACAAGGGAACTAAACGAAGAATTGCAACCGTCTATGATGCTGTAGCAGGTAAAACCTCTATTCATGATAATCCAGCGTTGCGCTCACATAAAGCAGGTAAGGTTTCATACGGCTTGGGACCCGGCCCAGAACCAGAGGACGCTCAGTACACACCTCGCCATCCCAAGTCCATCAGATACTCCACAAAGGACGTCCCTCTAGCCCCCGATGAGGTTCTCTTCAGACGAAAGAACGCACCCGAGCGTTACCTGGAGCATGATATCTACTATTCCCATGAACGAGACCTTCCCCGTGGGGGACAGGGTGTTTTGCCAGAGAGTGACCTCTTGAAAGCTATCCACGCCTATACCAGCGCATTTTACAGCGCGAGAAATCGCCATCATCAGACCACAGACGCAAAACCTGTCACTGACCGAAGCATGGATGAAACGGCCCTTTTGGCCTTCGGCATCTTGCTTGAGGAGGCTGGGAAGGAGGTCCTTGGACGGCGAGGCGACCTTGTCTTCACCGAGGGCGCAGAAGATGTTCCTAACGATGGACCCGAGCCAACTGATGATGCTCGGTTCATCGGGAACCATGATATTGCCTTGCGGGGACGCTCGAAGCGTAGAAAGCTTGCCGATAGTGATATCGAATGACAGGAAAGCGCTTCAGTCAATAGCTAGAGCACGGCTCTATCGACTTCCGTCATCACAACTACAAACATTCGAACCTCTCATAACGGAAGGTGGTGGGATTTCAACACATGCAGACACCTTGCTTGGTCCGTAAGACAACCTATTACGACGGTGACTTCGCGTATATCGAGGGCTCTATAAGTCGGTGCTTGAAGCTGGGTCTATTCCGAAACTCTGCGGTGTGCAAATGAATTCTTGGAAAAGCACTGGCTTGAATTGGCCACGCTTAGTGGTGGGATTAAGATGGCGCATTCCTCTTCTATCAGCATAAACACGCCAGCTGTCAGCCCAGGCAGGGTACGAAACATATTGGCTAGATCTGAGATATGGCCTCTGTGGGTTGTTTCTCTGGGCATACGTGCCCTGTGCAGCTTATCAAAACCACTAAACCTATATCAAGATGGCATGTCAACCAGCGTTGCAGTCAGCTTGGTTACACAAGAATATTGATGGTCTCGCTCAGGTGGGTGAAGGGCCTGGGGTCCCGGGCAACATGAGCATCAGCATCAAATCGCTTGGACGCGCCGGATTGCCGTCTTGTAGCTCGCTTACACAGGCTTTGGCAATGATTCGAGAAAGTCCAGAACATCGGAGTTTACACCAGCATGTTGACTCAGTGAAACAAGGTACATTGGGTTTATGGCGACTACTGTTCGAGCATATTCAGAGAAGGGATTGGCCAGGAAACGAAAACTTGGGTGTGTTAACTTCACAGCTTCCAATGGTATACGAAAACCCGAGTGATAATCCTGCCTAATCCAGCTTTTGCCAGCGACCAAGAAGGATCATGGACATGGCATCCCCGCCTGGCTGGGCGTACCAGATTAAACCCGACATTTGGGTAACGCAAACATGGTCTCCAGGGTTTCTTACCTGTTGCCTGTTCTCTGAAGCTACCTCTTTTATCAAAGATCTTCAAGATGCTGGATTCTATCGGCCCATCCTCAGAACACCCAGTTCAGCCTGAAGCCGGCAGAAACCGCTCAGCATCCATCATACTGAGGAAACCCGGCCACTGGAGTTCTGTTTCACAAATGGAAGCCGGTCAATCTCCATTAGAGCATTTTGTCGATCGGTCTGTAAAAATTCAATCATCTTCAACCAAATATCCCTGTCGTTGATGTGGGTGATGTCTGTACGGATACGCACCACATATTGTAACTACCCAGAATTTTTCCATCTCATCTTATCATTCTCCGTCATTTCCTCGCGTCCGGGAACGTCGACACGGGTGAGGTGAATGATCAAAGTTTCGACAGTGATTTGTGACGTACCTTGCATCCAACGGCCGCAACTTCCGGCTTAGCACAGGTACACAACGTTGGTTGAACCAAGAAACATGCCACTCTGAGTGATTCTGAGTTTTGAACTGTGTCTCATCTACTCCAGAGACAATACCCGATTCAGCCAGCAAGGTACAAGGAACCAGTGCCAGTCAACTCTATTTCGATGGCCCACCAAACACATAGTATCAAAGTTGCGCCCTGACGGACTCCGTGTTATTTGCAAACCTTGGGTTCCGGCAGGCTCAGCTCTTGACTCTCACGGCACGGACCTTTCTCCAACAACAATGGCGTAGGATCGACCTCAAGTGTCTTGTAGTATCGTAAGGCTGTCGAGTTTTCAGACACATTTCCGCAGTCTTCTGTGAGGCTGCAACGAAACCAGCCCTTGTTGTTTTGTGTTGACCATGTCATCAAGAGCTAACGTTGACTCGTGCACAGAAACTCACGTATCGATTGGCTAGGATGTTCAAGAGCCGTTGCAGAACTTTTGCATCTTTACAGTACATACACACACACGTTCCGACCCCTCCAGCTCTTGATTGACAAGTGATTTGCCCTTTTTAGGCATCGAATGCTGCGCTTAACTGCCTCGTCAGCCTCGATCCTACGGTAGGAGCAAGGGAAACACCAATTCTTGACATATGAGCAGTGTAGCGCTCCCTGCACTATACCTTCAGGAAGGACATAGAGTATCTCTTGTCAGATCATTACGGTTGTATTAGTGCCTCACCATGACCAATTTCGGCTTATACTAAAAAGATCAGCAAACTGGAGCCGTGTATTCAGATGGGGAAAACATCCGCGCTGTGGATTCAAACCTAGGCGCGTCGCGCGACTTGAACCCCGAGATCCTGGACCTTGCTTGCTATGAATGAAAAAAGCTCAGAGCCATGACGCTGTTGGCAATCACAATAGAGGTGTCCGAGGGTCATCGTCATATCGCAACTTGGTCACATGTTTGGTGATGAGATGAATGCAGCAAACAAGATCGTTGAACAAGATCGTGCACTATCTCTGTAGGTCTGCTTTTATGTTGTCGCGTGGCTGCTCCGCATTGCATTACATTACATTACATTGCATTGCATTATACCTGGTCTAAGTAGCTGCCGATTAAGTTGGAGAAGCGCAGATTTGTCCAAGACCTGTCGATTGGCATCAAAAATCGAGCCTAGGGGGTTCCATGCGTACGCTCAGGCCTGGCGAGATGGTATGATAACAGCAAGCCATGCCATGCCCATGGCGTCTCTAACGCGACAGGATTGCACGTGTTGGACATAGTTTCAAGGTCATGTGGTTGCGCTGATCAATGAGGTATGAAGTTTGTATCGCAAACCCCGCTCATAATGTGATGTTTGGCGACTGGTGCCAACAACATCTCATCTTCCCCGCATCGGTGTGCAAACTGTCTCTCGTGACTCGGTGACGATGCTGATGCTGATGCTTGTCGGTTTACTGTGGGGTTTTGGAGATTGATATGATCAAGATTTCAAGATTCAAGTTATTTGAGCATCAATAAATTGCATAGATACTATCTAGATAGGAAACACATTTCCTACTCAGTGGCTTCGGGTACCTGGTGTATCTACTGTACTAACGGCAAGGTTTGTCTTATTAATAGGAACTGAGACAGGCTGCCGCGTTAGATTTCAGGTTTCGAACAAAAGTCCGCCAAGCAGATCAACCAGCGGCACGGAAATTCAGCATGTGCCTTTCGGTTTAATACGGGGAAACCCATACCATTATATCCACGATTTGGGGTTTTAGTAGCAGGTAATGTACGGTAGTGATACGGATAGTCAGTCACCCCTTGATTTTATTTTAACATGAGGTGAGGGGCTATCATATGTCAACAATTCAACCATAACGGTAGGTGCAATGCGATGCAATGCCTGCTATGTTGTCTTGGCCAGGGCATATCTGGTAACTCTATCCGTATTATCGAATTCGATAGTAAAGCCCACAACTTGAGAGATTTGGGGTCCCAGCAGGGTTATGTCAGTTGTGGATGAGTTTCAGGAGCCGGGGAGTGTTATAGATATCGTGTCTATACTCTGAATTCTTGGACTTTGTCCTCCGATATGCGGCGATAAGCCAAAGATTGAGTACAATTGAGATTTGAGTAGATTGGTCAGTCGCAGCATATGTGACTCGAATAAATTGGTTCAGTTCGGATTTCGCATAGCCAGAGTCAACCTTAGTGTAAGGTATGGTAAAGCAATGCAATGCAATCCATAGTTAGGACATACGGATACATAAGCAATAGTTCGGATTGGCTTCCTTCTAGAAAGACGCCGCGAACGTGTGGGTGCAAGGCACGAAACAACGTGTGCAACGGTTGGATGACCTCGCGAATTAATGAAATACCACACAGTTCATGGGCGACCTGTTAATATCGCATGGGTTGTAATAACAGACCACCCCCAATACGACCCCCAATCTGAATATGTTTGTTTACTCGCTTAGAAGAAAAAAGACAAGAAAAAAAGAGGCAGATGTAATTAAAATTCGGACCGCCACGGTCTGTAATGCCCATCTTGGGACTGGCGGCCGAGCAAGGGAAGGCTATGACATGCTGAAGCGACGTCTTGTTGTCACCGACAACATGGAACGGCACCTAGAATGTCTCACTCAGCCTTTAACGGGCCTGGATTGTGAGTAGCAAAATGTCATTCAAGACCAGTTAGGAATACCGTCTCAGGTGAATGCGCGTGATGAGTACTGTACTGTACTGTACAGTACAGTACACTCGAACTGGTACATATGGACATGAACAAAGAACCTGGATGGTGAGTGTTTTCAGCCGCTCTTCTCCGAGACATTTGCAAAGCCACACAACGTCCGTGGTGACCGTCTCTGACCGTTTCTGCCACTTACATTGGCCACTTTATCAGCCGGATGCCTAACACGAGACGGTCAGCTTTGTCGTTGAAAGAAAGTTCATTTTCTCTGTTATGATTCTAAACGTGCCTGACATGCGTTCAACATAGAATTCAGTAGGCCGCCTCTAGCGGGATTCCGTTATGCCGATTAGTCAGGATACGCATAATATTCGCAATGCAATTAGGGACCTTCACCGGTCATTCAGCAACTTCCGACCTCCAGCTTGGAAGATCGTACATACAGTAGCGTACATACGGAACTCGAAGAAGCCGATTCCGGGTTCGCACCGGCCCGCAGACGGCTCCCTTCTGCTGGGTCTCTGGAGGATCCTGAGGGTCTCTTCTTCTGACTAACCTACTAACCTAACCTAACATCACATTAGACTCTCCTCTCCTCTTCTCTCATCTCGAGTCTCACATCTCTGGGGGCGCCGACGACCCAGAACTGACTCGTTGCTGTGGTTTTCCTTTTCCCTGCAGTCGTTTCTCCCCCCCCTGCTTTTGCTGCGACGCCTGCAAGTCAAGCTCGACTCTGAGAGGTCACTTAAACCCGGTTCCACGTCGTCGGTGCCCCTCGTGTTTCTGTCGGTGTGTGGTGGCTTGCTTTAACAGCTATTGTGTACAACAGTACAGCACTGTATGTACAGTAAGGATTCAAACCCCCAACTGGACTGGGCATTATCTTTGCTCAGCACTCTTTTCTGACATGGGATGTCCCCCCTCCCCTGTCTCGCCTACACATGACGTCGTATTCTACGACGCCAACCTCTCGGACGCCTTCATTAGCGGCGTCCCAGCGATCTGGAAAGCTCAAAAGACAGGTCCTCACCGTTCCTAACCAGGATTCGATACCGGACCTCGCAAGTGAGAACTCGGATAAAGTAGATTAATAGCAATATCATGACATGTATCCTTATCGCGCTGCCGTTCTCGACATTTATACATACGCCTCTGACGTGACGAAGCGCTGGCTCATGGACTGTGATCCTAGTCCGTACACGCTAGAAGGAAGACCGAGCCTACAGTAGAAAGAAAATATGTCGACCAATGATTTGGGCAGGACTACTAGTGTTTTTGTCTGAAAATCTGGCTGTTGTCTGTTTCCATATGGTAGTAAGTTTGCATCAGCGGACGACAATCTCAAAACAGTACAATGCAGTACAATATGGCTCCCTTCTCTGCTGGTACTGTAACATGCTATGGATGGTAGTCCATACCCTGAAGAGGCAAAAGTTGGGCATAAATGCTAGCTTGTATCTGTACACAAAACCTTCCATGCAAGGGATGACCTGCTGTAATAATTCCAGCAGACGATGAGGCCCTGCGAGTAGGGGACCGATCAAGTGAAAATCTTTCATACCAGGTACAGGTACAAGCTCAGATTCAGGTACAGATACTTGGCTGGGGATGGTTTTGTTCAAGTGGGCGGTGCGTGCACGATCCTCTCGGCCGGTTCGACAACCAAGCTACCAAGCTGAGGCTATTAAGTGGCCTGGGAATGCTCGGCGAGTCAGATTGAGCGCGTATTTGAGCCCCGCGCGACTTTCTGTCCATCAGTACGTATCCATGGGACCTGACTTTTCAACGTCTTGAACCAGTTTGCCGAGTATAGTCACGATAAGTAGTCTATTCCAAAAGCGAATTCAAATGGATATCCAAACAACAGTTTTATGCACTCCCCATGCAAGAAATATCTGATGTGACGATGTACTGTTCAAACGAACGGCATGGTGTCTAACATGACCTTGATCCATAAACCCAAGACAATGACCGGGTCTAGTGGAGTATATGAGGCCATGCCATGTTCCAGAAGCCTTTTTAAGCAAGGGCACCGTTGTTAGCGACTTGGCAAAGTGATATGAATATTATTACCAGGAACCCCGCCTTCCTGACGCTTGAAAAGAATGTCAAGATCGCTGGAAGATACATATGATAGATACCACCCTAGCATGCAGATGACTCCAAAAAAGACCTGCAAATGGTGCATCCGTATCCTCATTCATGCGGTGAATCGATGAGGTCCACTGACTGAAGATGGGTTGGATATTCACCGTATCTGCTTGTATCAAGAGATCAAGGAGCGGTGACGGCCATTGCCTCATCGTGACCCGTTAATTAGCAGCACTGCGTCCTGAGCAGTCAACTCTTCTTAGTTGCGCATTAGCCACCAACCTATCCGTAGGTGACTCCGAGTCGGTTATCTCATTTTGTCGGTCAGAGTGAGAACATCGGGGCTAGGAAGTGATATGCCTTCCATTCATGGTTTGGCTTTCTCGATAGCTTTTGTGTCCTGTAGAGTGGAAGTTGCCAATTGAGAATGTCATAGTAACTAACGCACACCGGGATAGCTCAAAGTATTGGCATGAATATGATTTCAAAGATAATGCACGTCCAATGTTCCTCTATGGTTGAACGCTGTTCAATTTCCTCAGGTGACGAAGAAGACTTTTACGGGCCATCTGGCTCAGTGTTGAAAAAAAGGTATGAAAGACCTTGATGAAAGGCCCAGATCATTGATCAAATGAAAGTGGATCCCCTGCTCTATGGCGTTTTTCTGTTCTTCTCAGTCAATGCGCCGAATATTGGAAGGATGCATGGAAGCATGAAAAAGTGAAGATTAGCCCACCTAACCTAAGCCAGCTCAGCTCATCCAAATTGCATTGTGCTATCCCTAATATCTGCAAATGTGACAGATCGCGAGACAGAAGGTGGGTATTGATGATATGCCGCTCTGACTCATACAAAGTCGTTTATGTCGGCGTCTGATGATTGTCAATCAATGTACAGCATAATGTGTATGTAGCTACCACGGAATGGCTGATGGTAGGCTGAAATCATAGGTGCAATATCCAATATTCCAGTGATTTTAAAGCACAACATGGCAGAAAGCTCGGAAAGAACTTGTCCCAAAAGTCACCAGTGCAAACAGCAGAGCCAAGACTTCCAGAGTTCTCTTCATGCGCCATGCTGCCGAGTTAGCAGAGGCCTTGTCCATTGAGCTTTGACCTGAACTTTACTCAAAGCTCAAGCAAGTCAAAGTGTTGGTGCGTGGCAATATCCACTGATCCGTGGGAGCGAGGAGATCGACCAGGTCTTTCCAGGGATACGTAGATGCTGGACGGTTGCTGTTGGTTCAGAAGTCCCGTCTGTACGGATACTATGTACCCCAGGGTCCTGTCTGTCTCCGTGCATCGTCCACAGAGACCCGGCAAGTAATTTCTGCATGGCACAGAGTGTCGCAAATTTTTAGATACCTAGGGTAGGCTTGTCATTGTCGCAAATATCCCAAGATGATACGGGTTATTCCTGGAGGGCACCTGGGCGCGAGCAGACTCAGAAGATGAATTAGTTGTTTGTTCATCACCAAGAGCTTCTCGTGACATTGAAATGAGCTTGAGAATCATGATGGCATGGCTGCCATGACGTCTCTGACCCGCGGGTACCTGAATAGCGAAATGAATGCTAAAAGGTGAGGTTGGGAAAGCACAGCTCAAGTAATGGCCCTTGCTTGAAACGCATACAATTCATTCGACCTCAAGCTTATTGTCGCTGATGATGATGATGATAATTTCCGGCTGGATATCTGTTACGCACTGAACTTGGTCTATAGGTAGTCAAGCAAGGCAGGCGGTAGACATGCAATGTAAAGATGAACAGTAGCCGAGGAGGTGCAGTACCGTACATTCCATTCCCTAGACACCGATTGCCAAGAGAATTTGCGAAATATCTGAGGTAGGTACGGTCCGCATAGATCAACGTCAAGTGCGGAAGCTGGCCGCATGGAAAGAGCAAGCTACGGCGAGTTTACACCGACGAAGTGATCAAGAAAAAGCAAACACCCAATAATTAGTAGATTGCTTGGCATCCATGTCGATACTTACAGTACCTTAGTACCTACAGTACTTCCATCCGTCTCAAGAGTCACCTGCACCGTGAGACCGGAGAAACCGCACCGAAGAGCGCCGCATTGTACCGCACAGGTGCTGCGACTGGACAAGGAATGGCCGAGCCCTGGAGGGGACCTTTTGATGAGAGCGATAATGAATGACTGCATTGTGCACCTATTCTGGTGATCAGTGTCCGTGCTGTGTTTGCCATTGACACATAACAACCTCAGGGCAAATTGAGGCAGTGGGGTAGCTCTACGGACGGATATGCCTGCGGGCACTGAGTCTGAACTGAACGAACTCGAGGGACCGATCCATGGCTTCGATGGAAGCGATTCCACGAAAAAAAAAATGTGAGACTTGTCGGATCTAAATGTACCGAGAATATGGATGCACCATGCTCAAGGGTCCTTTTTGGAGCGGTAGATTAGGGGCTCGGACCCCTCATGGCAATACACACGGTATTCTTCTATGTATGGTACATTGAATTGAAGAAGTCTAGGTACAGGGCGTAAGAGTTAATGTGTGCAATACAATGCAGCAGGTAGCTTATGCATTCACTTACACGGCAGCGCCGGTCGACGTTGGGTATCAAGATTCCCGTTATCTTTCACCTCTTTTTCAACGGCCCGTGATGGCTGAGCATGGCCCGGTGAACCTTCTTCTCCATGATCTGCAACTCCAGTATCCGTAGTGGAAATACGAAACTTTAGCCAGGAGAAGACAGTACAGTACCGTCAGGACTATCCGTCTCTTTCTCGCGCTCTGAGTTTCACAACTTTTACTCAAGGTTACCCTAGTAGTACACAGTATTCGACATCTTGAACATGAACTGAATTTCAAGCGCATCCGGAAATGGATGGAACTCTGAAATCGCATATGACCTCCGACCTTTGACGTACTGTAACATCAGACATGCTTCTACTGGCTATTGATGCACACTACGTTCAGTGTGGTCTTGTGTACAGTGCAGTGGGCATTGAAAACATATTCCACTTGAGATTCATGAATTGACAACTGAGAAACAGAAAGATTGTCCTCTATGGCTTAGGGCGCCAAAATAGAGTAGCCCATGTGCTGGTTTAAGCTAGATCAAGGTGACCAAATTATTTCGTCTTTAATGCTCCTTCTCTGACGATGGATTCGAGTTACGTACAGCATAATTTTGCGCTCAATGCCTCATATAGCGCGCCATGAGCTAAGTCGGTAGTAATGGATAACTCTTCCAAGCTAAAGTGCCTGCGCTACCCACTACAGTTTCAGGAATAAGAAAACTCAGAGGGAAAAAACCAGGCTAGTGGACCTGAGAGACATATCGGCCGCGCGCTACACGACGCCTTCCAGGAGTCGGGCTCCACGCCACGGCCACGAGGCCTCCACTGTAACTCAGCGCACCACCACAATCTCCTTCGTTTACCACTTTACCTTTGCGTACCTCCACCCAGCCATCATCTCCCGTCTGGAGCTTGTACCTTTTGGTTTGGACGGTCCGTCGCATGGCCAGCTCGTGAGCATCCATCCATCCATCCATTTCGAAGTTGCGGTGTTGACCAGTTCCATCGCCTGTCGCGCTTGTTTGCTTTTACATACGTACTTTGTAGATACGGTCGAGTGCAGCGGTGTCAGGTATCCTCGTGAGCTTCTGCCTGCTTACATGCTTATCTGCTTACCTTACTAACTCTAATACTGTACAGTTCTTTGAACTCTTTCCTACCTCGTTTATCCTGTGACCGCGACGTTTCTGCCCGCTTCGTTGACCGTATGCGGCAATCATCGACCGACCTAAACCCCAATTATTCACTCAGCTACAGTACAGTACTGTACAGTACTTGACCAAAGCAAAGAGTCTAGTTTACGCAAGGGCAGCAGAAGAAAACACAGACCACACCAGCGGGTAGCGACGTCAGGTTCGCTTCTCCGGGCTCTACGATCTACCTACAGTACCTACCTGCTACCCTACCACAGCAACCAAAAAAGCTGCAGACCACCACTGTGCTGGACCTACGGATACAGCTCGCGGATCCAGGTACAGTGACTTTCATCTCGCTGCTGGAAGCTCTCCCTCCACTTGGTTCGCGGTGCATGGGGTGGCAGAAAAAAAACGGGCAGCAGGGGTCCACCAAAGAAAAAAAGAGCCTTCGCCGACATCATCCCCCAGTCACAGCCAAGCATCTAGGTTCCTCGACCCCCTGGTCTTGTTTAGCCTCCTCCGACTGTCAACTCGGCAGGGTCGGTTCATCAACTGGCTCCAAATCTACCTGCAACTGGCCAGCACAAGCCCGCCCACCCCCGGCAGACCGTCTTTTGTGCCTTTAGGATTGGGGCTGTCGGTCCCAGATTTGCGCTCGACTTGGAGTCGAAATCATACTCGCCCAAGAATCGATTCGTC